>JASTWQ010000268.1:0-273916 GCA_035220615.1 Leptothorax acervorum | reverse complement strand
TGTCTGATACTTTGTATTCCGAAAAATTAATAATATAAATAGACGAAAACATGCAATGTATAAGATGATGAAAATAAAGGTTATATATAATATTAAATTTTAAAGAATTAATAGAAATTTTTATTCTATACAGTAATAAATATTGTTTAAATAAAGCTTATTATCACAATGCGACGTCATTATTTCATGTTTTCTATTCAAAGTCAAGCAATCATTATAATAATAACTATTATTAAAATTTATATATTGCTATTAACAAATAATATATTACATAATATCTATTACATAATATCAACAAAGTTTTATATATTTAATTGAAACAATTCATTCGCATAAGCTCTATATCGAGTGTAATAAACCAAAGTTAGTCCTCTTACAAAAGATATTTTACGTAAAATATCAAGCAACATCAAACCTACTATATAAATGGTATATCAATTATAGGACATTAATAAATCGTAGAAGATTTTATCAATAGCTTCCAAACTATTAATAAAATACAACATATTATAAAAATATTGAAAAGTATTAGAAATTATTAAAAATAAATAAAAAATTATTCAAAAAAAACAGTATTAATAAATAAAATTAATATTACATTGAAAATTTATATAGGTAGTTGTATATTGTGCATCACATTTTTTATTCTTTTTAGAGCGGACGAAATGCTCCAAATCGCTTCCTAAGAATGTCTGTGGACTGTTTAAGATCATTTTTACGCTTTTCTAACAGATTAATAATGTCTGATAAATTGTTTGGCTCTTGATGGAGATTAGTATCTGCGAATTTTTTTACCTGAAACAGATTAGTTGTAGATGTTTATCAATAATAAGTAGCAATTTATGCAGCAATTTAATAAAATATAATTTTTTATATAACATAACAATGAAAAACAATAAATATATGTGGCATGCACAAATATATTTATTGTATATTTAATTTATATATTTAATCCCTTAGCTGCGGAAGTATATATGCCGTATATATGCTGTCCAAAATTATAAATATATGCCGTAAAAAATGGTTTCCTATTTGTAGGAGATAAATATAGGTATGTATAAATTACGTTTTCATGTGTATCAAATTTCAGTACTGAATTATATTCACATCAAGATAAAGTTGCATTAATCTGTAATTCCATACACGATAAACGGTTTTTATTTTAAGCGCACCGCAGTTAAAGGATTACTGCATAAAAATTTCCAATAATTATGAATCTATAATTTAGAATCTAAAATCTACCTTGGACATTTGTTCGTTGGAAAAAACATTTGAAATAATATTTTTTATCGTTAAACTTGTAGGAAATAATCTGTAAAGACAAAACAACATATTTATATTAATGTATACTATAAATTTATTAGAAAAATAAAATATATGGAAGGGTTAAAGCCATAGTGGTGTAAATCAATTTTTTTGACCATTTTTTTTTTTTTTTCTTTCAACATATCTGCATGTGTAGACTGCATCTGTGAACTCAACTCGATAGGTTAAGAAAAGTGACTTACACCACTATGGCTTTAATCCCTCCATATGTATATATTTGTAAAAAGTATTACTTGGGCTTTATATTATTAAAATGTGCTAATATGTAATCAAGGACCACATCGTTGTGTGCATGGTTTTGAAGAATGATACTGAAGATAAAAACATGCTCTCGATTATTAAATAATGTAGTATTTGATGATATAATATTTAAATAGTTAATAATGATATCAGAATCTTCAGCGCAACTCAATATTTTCCAAAGTTTCTTATCAGATGTTCGCTGATATAATTCCATCATTTTATCCCAAGTAGTCCTATTAGCTATCGTCAAACCAAAGCAGTACGTCCACTCTTGCCACCATTGTGGAACTCTGAAATATATATGCTATGTGAAAAGGATCCTACATGCATTTCATATGTATAACCGACGTTTTATTTTATCAAGTTTCGTATTTTTTTCATTCCATTAGATAACTATTATTCGTGAAATTATGTTGTTATGTTGTGTGCTTATCACTCTATATTTTCCATATGACCATAAGACTACGTTACAGTGAATAAACAAATGAAAGATGATTCCATCGATAATGTCACTTGTCATAATAATTATACATATATTTTCACTTGTGTCGCATATTTATTCAGTGCATTAAAACAAGAATGGAAATATAGGAAATGTCTGATTTCGACGACTTGTAGAAATAAAGGAATCGCTGTATATGTATGTATATCCGTCATATGCGTGCGCGCCCATGCGCAACACACACTCACAAATACAAGAGATAAAATCGCGATCGTAAGAAGAGTTACTTGTGAGTATCAGGATCCGCGAGATGTTCGCTCAATTTATCGGCGGCCCTTCTCTTGCATTCCGCGTGACCGACGGTACATGCCCATTTCGTAGCATCTATCCGTAGCAACTTTGTGATATCGTCATCATCAGGATTTTCTTCGTATCCCACGTGCTGAAGAAGCTCATTTAAGATGCTTCTCATGTGTGACTAGAAATCATACGGTAATATTGAATTTTATATTTTAGAAACATGATTCATATACAGATATACAAATTTCGTTAGTGCTTTGTTAAAACATTCACTATCATAAGAATCATCGGCGAACTTGTGTCCGACTTTCCGTAATGTTTAGGGGAAGGTGGGGCAAGACGGGGTACCTCCTGTATCACGTTATTCAAACGCCCCATCAATCGCAATCGAGCATACGCGTTTAAAGCCCATATCAGACTAGCGGCTCGCGATCGCGGCTGCGATTGCGATTTCGTCTTTTGACCAATGAGAAATGCCCGAATTGCCAGCAGCTTCTTTCTCATTGTTCAAGAGACGAAATCGCAATCACAGTAGCGGCCGCGAGCCGCTAGTCTGATATGGGTTTTAGATATGTCACCTTCGTCGCCGACAGTGACCAGCGAGCCAGCAAAGCACGTGGCTGCGTGATAAAGTTAGATCACAATTTATCATTTCTTGTTATTTTCGTATACCAGCCAAATTTCGTATCAGCCAAGTGTGTGGAAAATGGGCTCATTGTTCGTGCGCAGATATAAAAGACGACGTTGATGAAGCCATACATGTGTGCCCTCGCTGACAACCCGATAAATAATTTATTTTATATTATTTGTTAGTAGGTACCTTATATTGTTCACGGGGATACCCCATCTTGCCCCACCCGTGGGGCAAGATGGGGAGAAACGACTTTTTTTGAATTTTAGTTTATATAGTTTCAAAAACTTTAAAGAAACTTTAGGTTTATTTGTACTTAAATCAAAAGGTCGATTTCCAAAGAATGTTTAAGAATTAAAGTTTATTCATTAATTATGAAAACCTGTGTTTTATGCATCATCAAACCTTAGCTACCTTGTCTTGCCCCATGTGTATTAATTAATATATATTAACACATTTTTTACCACTGTGCGATCTGTTAATTAGCAGACTTCATTTTTAATAGATATGCACAGTAGGTATACGCTGCACGTTTTTATTTACTCATACTTAATGTTCTTACACTTTTCATACTAATTAACTTAAATGTATTAAACAAGTAACCAGACATGTTATACTATATTGGTTGCTTGTTTGTATCACATATGAATAACGTTATAAGGTTGTGTTATACTTGTATGATTCTCACCTGGGAATCGGTGCGTCTGCACACATAGGTATGTCACGCATAGTGACAAACGTGTTAACTTCAATCTTTTAACTTAAATTTAACTTACTTTCAATTTAACTTAATTAATTCTCAGAATTAATAAAAGATAAAAAGTAAGTTAAATCGAGATTAAGGATAATGTGTATTGACAAAAATACATATAAAGGAGAAAAGGTAGGTAACTGATGACCGGCGCTATTGAATTTACTTACAACACTTGCAACAAATATCGATTAAACGCATTTTTTAATGCCCCAATGACCGATGACAAGAGACTTTCAGGTAAATACCGCATATGAGTATAGTTTAATTATATCATATTATGATATTTTATCTTTATACATTTTTAATAGCGATTTCTGTCACTAAAATTTGATTACGTTTCTTAATACAATACGTAAGTATATATTCAATAGTTAATTACTCATTTATTATAAATTATTCTTGATATTGAGCAATTTATTGTAGGATATATATTAAAAATCTGATTTTTAATAATAATAAATTATTTTGATTATAATATTCAATATATAATGTGTTTAAGTTTAAAGTAATATAACTTTTATCATTCTACTTGTCGGATTTTATAAAGAGTGCGTTAAATTTATGAGAGTAAATTTTTGATAATATGTAAATTAGAATATATCTATTTATATTATCTATACACTGTTATATATATATATATATATATATAATTTTAAAATTAGATATAATTTTATAAAATTAGTACGTACTATTTTCATCTACCTTCTTTAAATTTTTATATTAAATTTTATAATCATACAAATATAAGAAATTTAATATATAATTGTGCAGCTAATGTTTAGCTTTGAAAGTATATTATTTGCGAAGCGATAATAATTTGACAAGGCGAAGAAATACAAACTGTAAATATATTGTACATAGACAGGACAGAAGTTACATACATTATCTTCATTTTTATAAAATTTATTATTACCTTGAAATCTTCACTCTCTGGCAGTAAGTAGTATCTCGAAAATTTGTTTAAAATTTGGAACATTGGACGCCATGCTACATAATCTCTCTCTTGTCTTAGATATTTTATAAGATTGACGAATATGATGCTATCTAGTTGGCCTTCTTGCAAGAAGTAAAATACATCATCGATAATTTGAGCACGATTAAGAACGTGTATGGTCGTGTAATACTTAGTATTCAGGGTACGAATGATTTTTCGCAGAGTTGTGAGGTCGTAATAGACCCGACAGTATGCTGTCAAATTATCCATTAAATTTATTATTAGATCTTTTTATTTAAAATCGAGATATATATGTCGAAATATTGACATTTTGTTTATCATATAACTAACAGACTAATGTAACGTGTAACTTGCAAATGTTACAAAAGGATATAGAAATAATAAATTAGAAACTCTCTAACATTAATAATTTAGCAAGGTTTCGAAAAATATAATATTATATAAATTTCCTTGAAGCTTATTTTTAATAGAGAAATACATAAAACTTGTGAACGATGTAAAACTTTTGTAATAATAAAATAAATTAGATAGATAAACGAACGTAATTGATTCATACCAGTTTGTTGTACATTGACAATAATCCAACCAATTGTACCCCTTTCCATTCTAATAGTTTGATCTGGTCCTAACCAATTATTGGGCATAGTACTGTGAAAATCCTGCACAATGCCGTGGGCAGCGAAGGTCATGGGTATCCACCATTTATTATTGACACATTCTGTTGTGCCGACACATTTTTGTGTTACGCTCACTTCGTAAGTTTCGTAATTTTTTGTCACGTTCAGCACAGGATAACCCTTTTGGTTCATCCACGTATCCATCACTTCTTTTATTCTGAATTTTCGGTCTCGCATATAAGGGACATCATAAGGGGCCTGTTCTAGAGCTTCTTGCATGGCGCTCCACAAATCGTCGGGAGTAGTTGATCTAGAGTTACTTTTAAAAAATAACATTGTTAACAGCTATAATGCATACGTCGGGGAATATAAATTTACTATTAAAGGATTTTTCGTGAATTTAATGTGCAATTTAGGGTAAACATAAATAGAAACTTAGAATGTGACTTAAAATTAGCTAAATTAAACTATAATTAAAGAAATAATGTATGGTCATTAATCGAGTAGCAATGTAATATTAAACGCACAGGTTTATGATTCTGATGTGATACCATTATGTATTTTTTAACGTGAATTTAATGTGTGTGAATGTACACACACAAGAAACATTATATTTATGAAACATTATATTTAATATTGCAATATATAATAATTATATTAGATTTCATTATACACACTTACCATGTGGCCAAATACTTCCTGATACCTTTTTGAAATACATCCTCGCCTACTGCATAATATAACATACGCAATATTGCTGCCGCTACGATAACACACGTTATGAAATTCAGATAATAATACACATAAAATAGTTTGTACGCATAAAATTGAGTTATATGTAGACACATTGCGCAAGAAGAGAATTTGTTTGCTATATTAACTTTCTGTTTTACCTCCTTCTTTATGCTATATACCTTTAGTTATTCACGGATGATAGTTTAATTTTATATTTATATAATATTACCTTTATCGTAAATTGCAACATTATAGATGTCACTTCTTTCAAAGTCATTATTGTTAAGTGTTAAAGTAACAGAAGTTAATAAGCCAACATCTAAAAGGAGAGATTGGCGTAAGTTCCAAACCACAAAGGAATCCATCATCCGCCAGTCTTTATAAATCTACAAAAATATTTCTGATGACTAAATATGTATAATAATTCGAAGAAAAGTTGATTTGTGTGTGTGTGAGAATGTCATTTGCAAAAACTATTCTACTTTAATTTTTATTATAATGTGTATTGTGTATATTTACATCAAATATAAAATATTCAATATTCCACTCTTAATCTTTTTTGAGAAAATCATTTTAATTTAATTATTTTTTTTAATATTAAAGATTACTGAATACGAAAATAAGATCAAAGTATAAAAGTTCGTAATGTTGAATTTTATTGCTTTGTTAAATATTGATTGTGGCGGAGGCAAGAAAAAATATTTTTAGATTCTAATGGAACTACTACAATTATATTTTTAGTATCGCTAAATATAAAAATAATGTTGAAACATATGACATTAAAAATGGTAAATCTTTAACACGGTAAATGCTAAAAACAAAATATTCTTCAATTTTAATAAAAATTTCTATTAATTAAATTGTTTGTATAATTATTTTAAAAGTAAAACGCGTTACAATCTACTTTTTAATTCCAGATTAGAGAACGTGTCATTATTTATTCAGTTCCATCTGGATATATCTTAAGAAAATACAAAAGTATGTATTTGATGGATCTTAATTTGATCTTAACGATTAAAATGCATTTCCAATTTTTCTATTCAATGTGTATGCGTGAGAAATCTTGCATTAGTAATATTAAACAACCTTGTCGAGAAAATACGCTTGGAAGAACATAGCAAATCCCTCGCTCAACCACACGTGGGACCACCAAGATGGGGTGACCAAATTGCCGAACCATTGATGTACAAGTTCATGTGTTATTAACGATGCTACTTCCCTTCTCCTAAATGTGGGATCTGTGCTTTCATTGTAGACAACTTTTTCTTCTCTGTAAGACAGAATATGACATAATATACAAAACGTGATTAAGCAAAATGTTCCTCATCGTGTGAGATGCAGTCTAATTGTTCCCAAGTAATTACATTATTCATAATTCCCTTACGCGAATAACTCAGACACCGTTTAAAATTCTTTCTTTATTCATATACGTTTATAAACATATAAGGCTGGAAACACTCTAAAAATTAAGCGTTTAAATTTTCAAACACTTATGATGAGCCCATTTTTAGAGTGAAGAAGGGTTAACGTAATACATTAATTTAATTAAACACATTAATTTGTTTAAGACTATGTAAGATTAAAAATATATGCAAATAAAATTTAAATATCCGTGAAAATACACGCATGTTTTTTTAATTATTAAATTTCGAATGCTAAAAGATGTTATCCAGCTTTAATAGCTTAATATTAATCTTTTTATTTATGTATATTACTAATCTCTTTAGTTATGTATATTACTTGTACATGATGATTCCCCAACTTTCCATGCCGATGGCCGGATAATTTTGTAGTATGACATGGTTTATTTTCGATATCTTTTCACTACTTGAAGTATTGGTATATTCGACCAAGAGCGGCGTGACCTTTTCGGCAATATGATACACGAATCTTGCTGGATTTATCAAAGACGGTTTGCACCAAACACCCGATTGGTGGATCCCGGTACTGTTCAGCTTGATATCTTGAACGTGGACGAAATTATTAGGTATAATCACAATCCCCACGAGATAAGTAGACATTATAGGAGTCCTACTAAAGTTTGACCACACCACGTAATTTGGATCGTGCATCGCATATTTCGTACTTCGCTTTGGCATATTCGACACTACCGTGTATTTCTGACGGTGCATCACAGAGATGAGGAAGGTAGCTTTGTACGCTGGCTCGTCCCAACACGGAAATATTCGTCTAGCGCCATTTGGCTCGAGTAACGTTGCGGCCAATCTATAATTTAATAAAATTTCTTAACAATAAATTTACCACTCATGTCGAGTAGGAAATAAAAGTTTATTATAGAGAACACTAATTGTCATTTATCATTATATTATATATCTACATAATAATAATAATTTTGTTAAAAGTAAACACAGAAATTCTTTAAACAGATGTTAAACACTTCTAAATATTGCATCATGCCCTTACTACACATATCTTATTGTAATAATCCCATTATACATAAGAAATAAATATATTGAAAAATGTTTCTAATAATTACAAAACTACATGTTTAAGCAATGCCTTGCCGAGCTTTATGTACTGCAGGGTGATAACGTTGAAAGAAAATATATGACAATAAGCAAATAAAGGTAATAATCAAAAATAAAATAAATATAGCAAGTAACGGTTACGTACGTAATATATTATATATCTTTAATATTCACTTACATTTTGTCTCCTTCCTCGTCTGTGTACGAAATTTTTAATAAGCCACTTCCGTCATAACTACCCTTAGAATAATGACCAACAAACTCCATGTTTAGGGTATAAAAACCGCGCCTCAATACTTGTCCAAAATAAAGCGTTAATGTATTCGTTACATTGTTATAAATTTGTTCCGTCGGTTTATATTTGATTTTAAATTGGTTATAAGTCAACGGTTCAATCAACGTTGTCGCCGTTAAATTTATCTCTAAATCTTGCGAGTGTAAGCTTATGTTTGACGGGTCGTCAAAAACGTCGAGAATGACACTCATTTTACCGTGAAAGGTATCGTTGCCTTCCCCGAAATCCGTGCAGTACAGTGTGATGTCATAGTGAAGTGGTTTTGGGGTGTTAGGTAAACGATTGATAAATTCTGAATCAGCAGCGATACAAAAGTCCGTGATTGTAGCCAATATTAGGCCGATATGTAATAACAATTTTAGAAATCCCATGTCAGTACTTGTCCTAGTTATCTGTGATTAAAAAAAAAAACAAATAATAAAATGCAGCTTAAGTTAATTTAATTTAATATTAATTGATATGATATAATTATACGAAAATAGAAAAAACAAAGAACAGAATTAGAAGAAGAAAATAATCCCAACCTTTATTAAAAACATCATATAAGACCTGCATTGGGAAAATTAATTTTTTTTACATATGATGTTGGATATATCTTGATGTGCTCACAATTAATTAATTATCATGTTGTTCTTATTTTTTAGAGTTTTGTTACAGGAAACAAAGGAAATTAATTTATTCAGATTTTGAGGAGAATTTTAGGCATCGAATCTATATAAGAGGCGCGTGTACATATGACTGTATAAACTATTTCGTCAGTTATTAGAAGTCAAGAAAGTAAATACATCTTGTTATAATATGTAAAATTTGAATTATTTAGTTGTCGGTTATTTATCAGTTGTTTGAAAAACCGAGATACATAAATATGTTTCTTGTTTTGATTTGTGTCCTAATGTATTTTCGCCTAATATCAGTTTACTAGTTTAGAGAGAAAAATTTACGGTCTGGATCTTGGTAGTCTAATAATATATGTATAATAATATTGCGAGAATTTTGATTACTTTTTCCAAATAGTAATTAATAACGCGCCGATTTTCTGCAATAAATTCAGTGATTTAAGGATGCTTATTAGCATCAAAATTTTAATCGATTATCGTCGTAAGCATATGCATGAATTTACTGTTCCAACAAGAAACTGTGTTTTAAAAATCGACAAAAATTCAGCGTACTGCAGTTTACTGAGTTTGGGAAATGTGTACAAAATTTACACAATAATTATTATTAGGCCACCAAGATCCAATCCAAACTGTAAATGGCGTTTTTCTCTCTGATTGACTATTACTGTATATCATATCTCAGTTCTATTTTACGTATTATTATTGTTAATATATATCTATTTAATGTTTATTAAATCTGATTATTAAATTTCTTGAGAGAGATGATTTTGGCTCGGAAATTATTAGGTAGAATCTTAAAATCAAATAAAAAATAAATAAACGTTTGTTATGTCTAAATACAATATAAGAAAGTTAAAAGGCCAAGTAAAAGCAAATAAAAGATATTACCGTTAAAATATTCTTTAGATTGTTGTCCAAAGATAGACAAAACATTGTAAATGTGTCGACTATATTACTGTCTTTTTCAGCACAATAAATAAAATTATTCTTTATTTATTTTATTGTGCTGAAGAAGATTTCGTACAGTCGAAACGTGCTTATGTTTTCTCTGCCCTTAGACAATAATCTACAGAATATTTCAACGGTATCATCCTTTATTTGCTCGTATATTTGACCCTTGTATATTAAACTTATTATTTCTCAATCTTCAAATAAACAGATCAAAAAGTAGAAATAAAGAATAGATAAGGAAACTCTGGTTGATTTCTAAAACGAATTATTAATAAGATTATGTAAAATAATACGTATTTTAATCTTTCATTAGTCTGCTACTTTCGTAAATAACTGGTTATCTGAATTTCTTTGTCTCATTATTTCTGTAAAATATTACACTCGAATATAAAGGGAAAAATAGGAAATATTTTAAATAATTTTAAGGAATAAAAATAATCAACATTTTTTATCGTATGACTTTCTATTTACTCGTCATTAATAAACTTGTTTTTTTGTTTAATTTAAAATTCTGTTCTACGTTTGGAACGCTATATCTTAAGATTGTTTCGAAATTATATTAAATCTTTCGTTTTTCAGCTCTCACAACGCAGGAACAATAAGAAACAAAATATGTGGTCTTATTAAAAAAGGAATATATATTAAAAGTGGAAATTTACAATCTATGAGAATATATCTCGAGAAAATAAAGTTAAATTCAATCATGATTTGTCTTTTAAAATTATTTAAATTACAATTTCTACATTTCTTTACATCTTCAACGAAAGATAAATACTTAATTAATTATTATTGCTTTACTTACTTTGTGTATCACACTTGTACGCTGATTAAAATACAGTTCTGTGCAGCAATTAATTATGCGTTGTCGCCAGGAAAGCCGTAATATCAGGGATAGATCAACGTAACTGTGTCGTTTTGCCATCTCGAAAGATCACCGAATACTGATGGCTACAATGTCAATCTCTGATGTTTTAATAGATATGTCATGTAAACACAGTGCTCAGGGAACTGATCGACTCCTACCACTGTTACTTTTTTGAATATTTGTGAACAAAGATATCTACAGGAAGATCATAGATCATAAATATGTGTTTGTTTATATGTTGATATTGAGAAATTATTTGCGTCAGTCCTTTTAAAAATTACTTTGTTAGATAATATATGTATAATACATTTACCATTTTATAATACTGTAAGATTATGTCAGTATAAAAGATATCCCTTACCTTTGAACCACAAATTTTTCATTGTCGATAACGAACTTCGAGACACATGAAATCCTAAAGTTATCTGAATTATTGAAAATCAGAAGCTCTTTGAAAATCAAACTTTTTGCAGAAAAAATAAATAATAATAATTAATATTAAATAATTAATAAAAAGACATAATAAGATTCTAGGTTTATAGATTTCTACTTATTGTTAGATAGTTAATTCATCTTACAATTAGTCAATTTCAAGCAGATTTTTTAACTAAAAAAAAAGAAAACATTTTAACTAATATATACGGAAAAGTACCTAACATTGCAAAAATGTACACAATATCTGGAGATAAGTGATCTCTATCGACATTTTTGATAACAATTAGGAATAATTGATTCAAATAATTAAAGAAATTCAATTGAAGAGTGCGTTTAATAATGAACATGCTGTATGATTAAATTCTTGTTTTCTCTTATAATTAAAATAATTTGAAAACATTAAAAAAATATATATGTATGTATTATATGTATTATATCTTACAGTATTATAAAATGGTAAATATATATATATGTATATATTAATTATAGCTCCAAATTATAACCATTTTAATTTCAAAAATTTACACAAACTAATAGGGGGGGGGGGGGGGGAGGATTGAATCTAGTCCGAAGTATATAAAATTGTCAATTTTATATTGAATTCAATATATTTAGCTACAATGTTATAAAAATATCACTACAAGTCCAAGTGTGTTATTTTAACACGCATAAACGACTAAAAATGACACATTTTACTGAAGCCCTTTTTACATGTTTCTTTATATGTTAAATTACATCATTTAACACGCGTTTAATCGTATTAAATTAAAAATTAATACATTCAATCGTGTTAAATGATGTAATTTAAAACGGCAAAAAATGTGTAAAAAGAGCTTTAGCTAAAATAACACACTTGGATTTGCAGTAATTTAAAGAAAAACAGTAGTGTAAAAAAGATAACGCATGTATAATTTACTACTAATCGTAAAAAGCAGTAAATTATATGTAATTATACTTATATTACAAGAAAATTCGAAATTGTATTAGAATAATTTATTAGCATGAGCTCTATATCAAATGTAATAAACCAAAGTTAGTGCTCTTACAAAAAATATTTTACAAAGAACATCAAACAGCATCAAGTCTAATAATACATAAATTATTTGTTAATTACAGAAGAGTAATATATCGTAGAAAATTTTATCAATAGCTTCCAGACTATTAATAAAATACTAAATATTATAAAAATATTGAAAAGAATTAGGAATAATTAAAAATAAGTAAAAAATTATATACAAAACGGTAATAATAAATAAAAACAATATTGTTTAAAAATTTATGTAGGTAATTGTATGTCTTGCATCACTGCATTTAGTCTTCTTGATTGATCGAATCAACTGGTCACTGAAGTTTGGTTTCCTCTAAAGCTTTGTAAAACGATCTACGACTACCTTAAGTCTATCTTTACGCGTCTATTAAGTCTATCTTTCTGCCAGGTTTATAAAGTCAAACAAAGTGCTTAGATCTTGACGGAGATTAGTATCTGCGAATATTTTCACCTAAAACAGATTAATTAAGAATGTTTATCAATAAGTAGTAATTTATTCTTATGCAACGATCCTATAAACTATAATTTTTATTTTAATAATAACAATAAGTAAATCTGGTACGCATATAAATATATATTTAATTCCTTAATTGAGGAAGTATATAAAGTAAAAAATAATATCCTATTTGCAGAAGATATTATATACATATCATATATGTATATAGGTAGGTATATAAACGTGTGTTAAAATTCAGAATTGAATTATCGATTCACAATGGAGTAATATAATCTCAGAATTAATTTTTAAATTATAAAAATTTGTTTATGTTTGTTTTAAACCATGAGCAGGAATTATTCAATTTTACAATATAGCTTTACTCTAAGATATAAATATACAGCCCAAAAATATAAACAGAATTAATTAATAATATCTATTTAATTATATAAAGTTAATGCATCAATCTGTAATTCCACACACGACAAACAGCTTTTATTTTAAGCGCGCCACAGTCAAAGAATTATTAATAGATAATCTTACAATAAGTAATGTAAAATCATAAAATATACCTTGGAAATTTGTTTGTTAGAAAAAACATTAAAGAGAATATTTCTTATTGTACGGCTTACGGCAAATAATCTGTAAGAACAAAATAACATATTCATAATCAATGTATACAATAAATTTATTTTTTTTAAATATAATACATATTTATAAAGAGAAATGTTATTATACCTGGGTTTTATACTATCAAAATGTGCTAATATGTAATCAAAAACCACATCGTTGCGTGCATGGTTTTGAAGAATGATATTGAATATAAAAGCATGCTCGTTATCGTTAAATAATGTAGTATTCGATGCTATAATATTCAAATAGTTGATAATGATATCAGGATTTTTAGCGCAACTCAATATTTTCCAAAATTTTTTATCAAATGTATCATTTTATCCCATGTAGTCCTATTAGTTACCGTCAAACCAAAGCAGTACGTCCAATCTTGCCACCATTGTGGAACTCCGAAATATATACGTCCATGAAAAAGAGGTACATACATGCATTTTATACGTATAATTGACGTTATACTTTATCAAATTTCGTATTTTTTTCCGTTCTGTTAGGTAACTATTGCTCCGTACATTAAGTTTCTGTCGTGCGCTGTTCTATCACCCTATATTTGCCACGTGATTATAAGACAATTAACGTTACGGTGAATACACAAATGAAAGATGATTCTATCGATAATGTCACTTTTGTTATAATAATTGTACATATACATATATATTTTTTTTACTTGTGTCGTATATTTATTCAGTAAATTAAAACAAGAATAACCATTTAAGAAAATCAATAAAGAGAATGGCTGATTTCGACGACTTGAAGAGATAAGGAATCGGTTACATCAATATACGTAATATGCATGCGTGCGCGTCCATACGCAACACACACACACACACGTGCAAAAATACAAATTATGCGATAATCGTGATTGTAAGAAGAGTAACTTGTGAGTATCAGGATCCGCGAGATGTTTACTCAATTTAACGGCGGCCCTCCTCTTGTATTCCGCGTGACCGACAGTACATGCCCATTTTATACGGCACCTACCCGTAGCATCTTTCTGAAATCGTCATCATCAGGATTTTCTTCGTATCCCGCATGCTGAAGAACCCCATCGAAGATTCCTACCATGTGTAAATACAACACAATAGAAATCATAAAATAATATTAAATTTATATTGGTTTATTATGTCGATACTTGCGAAAAAACGTGATTAATATACCTACATAAGTACATATCTATTTTGCGTTAGTTCTCTTTGTTAAAACATTCACTATCATAAGAACTTTCAAATAAATACGTATATTTGAGTATAGTTTAATTAAATTTAATCATTTTATGATATTTTATTTTTATATATGTATTATATTTGCGACAGTGATTTCTGTGGCTGAAATTTTACTATAATGTAATCAATAAGTTACGTGATAACAGGGGATAGATTTGTGATAACAGAGGAAATTAGAATGTTTTTGTGTTATACCTTCCCAAGGAACTCATAGCAGTCAAAATGACATTATTTTAACATCACATATTGACCAAAAAATGTAATATTGGTCAATGTAACGTCAAAATAATGTCATTTTGTTTGCAAAGTTTTTCTTTGCTCACGTTAATCTTCTTCATTTTGAATTATTTTATTACTATACTCGTTTCTTACTTACAATTAGATCGAAATATTATTGAAAGAGAAATTATCGGATAATGCGCTAATATATGTGTCCACGAAACAACGCGATAGATATGCGATAACAGCCCATTCATCGATATACGAGAAACGGAATATTCGGCGTACGTTTGTTCTATCCCGCTATAGATACATATGTGTATATATATATGTATTAAAAGATTAAAACGGTATCGTCAAGTGAATATTGCCGGCGGCGCGGCGAGACCGTTGACACGCGGCACGCAGGTGATCGACATTATTTTTCGTATTTGCGTACGCGGGTGGGGCCGGCGGGGGTAGTACGTACGCCGCGTCGCTCGGTGTTTACAAAAACGGTCGCCCAGAGCGGGGGTCACCGGTCGCGCGCCGCGCCTATCATTCATTCATATTCATTCACGTCCCGACACTCGACCCGACCGGTAGCCGAGCGAGCCGCCCCGTGCGTAACGTTATTACGTTGCGAGATATGCCGCGAAATAAGTATTACGGTAATACCGCATGTACTAAATAGATGCATGGCATTCTCGATTATGTGTGATATGTCGAACGGTTAATCGCGTTATATCCGCGCGGCGCGGGCGGTACGAATAGAGCTGCGTTCCGTTTCACGCATAATGCGCATAATGCATCATTTATCCTTGTTGTTCATCGAATGTTAAACAAGGATAAGTGATGCATTATGCGTGAAACGGAACGCACCTTAAAGGCCATCACACACAAAATGCATAGCGTAGCATAAGCATAGCATACGATCGCTGGACCAATGAGCATCCAGCATAAAGTCGCCATATTAATTTACATAAGATGCTCATTGGTCCAGCGGTCTTATGCTATGCTTATGCGACGTTATGCATTTTGTGTGTGATGGCCTTAAGTGTGCTGCGTGCTGCGTTCAGTGGAAAGAGAAGTTCGTTGAACTGTCGGATTTAAATAACGGAAGTGCGCTGTAGTGGTCGTAGATCGTAGTACGCAGGTCGTTTCATCTCGGGAGTGTCTCGTAAAGACGTAAAGTATCGCGATCCTTAACAGTTACTTATCGTTCTCGATCGCGGAATATCGGACAGTGGTTCTGTGAGTATCCTGTGCAACGGAATGAGGAGAAGGAGGCGTCAACCTAGAAATTCTGAGAGGAGGAGGCCTGGCAGAGGCATCGGGCACCGGCGCGGCGCCGGCGGAGCAACCTTTTGGGGTAAGTATTATTTCTTATCTTAAAATTAATTGTTCTTTCTCATTTATCCGGGGGCCGTTCTATTTAAAATAATTAGAAATAATTAGCAAAAGAGAAACTATTTAAAATTTTATAAAAATTTATTCTTGTAAAGATTTTTCCGGAAAATAGATAATTATATTAGTAAATCTAATTGAAAATCGAATTAGACGCGCGTAAGAATTATTTTTTGAAACATTGATCTTTTTCAGCGTCTTTTTAATTTAAATTTTTTTGTTTTTGTGTTACAGAATCATCGTAGCTATGTGATTCCGCATACTTCGTATGCCCGTTGCGCATCGGCCGGTGAGTGACAAATTTTTTATTATGGGATAACGAATCGTGAATATTAGATTGTATATTTATGTATTATTCCCATCTAATAATGCCAGATAAATGCGATTTGTCACAGATCCGTTACTTTAAAATGGATAGACTAAATCAGACTAGGCTGAAAATAATTAATCCTGGAACTCCATTTATATTTATCAATTTGTTGTGCTTACGGGAGATTGCTCTCGCTTTAGCACGCATCGAGTTCGCAATAGAACTCGTTATGTCGACGCATCATTTATTTGATGCGTCTAATGTTTATTGCATACAACACTATTAAACTAACCGCGAAGTATATCAGTCGCCTGATAGGCGATATAATAAAATTTTTTTAAATATATATTCTATTATCAAATATTTTAAAATTAAATTAATTACATTTTGAAGTTTGTTTCTGAAATAATTATTATAAAATAGACATAGAAAGAGAAACGAACTAAAATAAAACTGCAAGAAATAGAATAAAATTTTTTTAATATAAGCTGTCTTATTACTTGAGTTTTCTTCTGATGTTTATTTTTAGGACAATAATGTTTTAAAAATATTTCTGAATATTTTTTGACACAATAATAATAAAAAATAATTTTTTATAGATAGGCAGAGTAGATAGCGATTTGCTTGTAAAATGTAATTAAATAAATAAAAAAATAAAAGAAATATCTGTAGATAAGGAATGGATAGATTCAATAAAATAAAATAAATCAGACCATTATATATTATATAAAAAGTTTTTGTTACAACAATTTGTAGTTTCCCATTTTTTTTTCCTTTTTTTTATTTTCTTTCCTTTCCAGGATTAAATATTATACAAATTGGTGCAAGAAAGCAAAATTTATAAACAATTTATAAACAAATTTATAAATTTAACATGCATTTATAAAGACAGATTAAAAGATATTTTAGTTCACGTTGCACATATTCTTCGCGAATCTTATTATATATTATATAAATTACATTAATGATTGTTAATTGCATATTTATTTTTATTATATATACATATACATAACAAAACACCAATTTTATCCTAAATCTTTTATAGTCTAATCCATTTAATAGCTTGATTTTGTATATCTTAATAAATAAAATAAAATGACGTGACATCCAGCGAATACTTTGTCGCGTGACAGAATAAGTTTATTTCGGAAAGATGATTGAATATTGCCAGTTAAAGTCGGTTAAAAAATTCTTAACTTGTTAATTGTTAATTATCACTGGCAAAATAAATAATGTATTACTTGTTATTAATATTATAATTGTAAAAAACTTAGGTAGGAATAAGTAAGCATATGAGTAGGTAGGGATAAAGCGGCTCGGATGAGTGTGATTCAACAATGAACAAAAATTAATTTTTTTACAATTTTAAGAAATTAAAATTTATTTGTGTAAAAATATAATAATATAACACTAAGAATTATGTACAAAACAATATGTTCTGTCGCGAGAATTGTCAATTGTATAAAATTGTATATGTATAATACAATCAAATTGTTTATATCTAATTTGTGTAATCTGGATTACACGAAATCGAAACGCGTATAACACAAAAATTAAATTAAAACGTTATATATTAAATATTTTGTTTCCATATCCTTTTATTTCTATTCAAGAATTTAACTTTTAACATACCAAAAAATCTCTCTCTATTAATACATTTAAGAAATTTTTTTAAAATTCGCGTTTGACACACTGCTGTCGCCAAATTTTATAACGCATAATAAAAAAATCTTTTTTTAAATAAGATTACAAAGCAATGACAAGACTTTTTCTTTGCCAGTAAATAATTAAAAAAGTAGGAATTGAGCGACCCGCAACTGGCCAAACTTTTCTTCTTTATTAAATAAGTCATAGCGTTTCGACCATCATCTGGTCCTTTTCAAGTGACAGATTGTAACAAAACTTTGCAAGCATTCAACCGCATCATCTTACGTCGCCTGATATCGTGCCCTAAGATTACAAAGATTTCATGCTAAGCTAGTGATCGAATATTAACTTCTCACTCGTAAGATTTGACTTGTGTGTAATTATCAATACACTGTTAAGTTATATTGCTATAAATTATAGACGATGTGTTAGTATAATATACGTACTTCCAAACTTTTTGCGCAATCCGGAATTAATAAGTTATGTACACAATTTTATCTTATACTATAATAAAATTTTGTATTGTTTTATTGCTTTAATATGTATTAAATTTTGGCATAGACTAAATTATATATAAAAAAAATTAAAAAACAAAAAACATAAAACTTATATTCAAGGAAATGAGGACCGCTGATTGGAATCGGCGGGGGTGGTAGAGGGCCTCTGCAGGTTGGCCCATTTTTATCGGACGGAATTTCAGGATCTAGAACTGATGAAAGTGTGACTTAATTTTATTAGAAAAATTTAAGCCGAGTTTACAAGTCAAAGTATATTTAATTGCAACGATGTCCGGTAAAAACAGGTCCTCTTTTGTCACTATAAAGTTTCAGAAAATACACAGTAATACAGTCAATAATATTAACAAGTTTTTAACATATAATAAAATATAATATAAATAATTCAAGTAATGAAAGAGATGCCCCCTGAAAGAAGGGAGCCGTCTCATTATTTTCAGCATTTATTTAGAGCACTTATTTTCAGCCTTTGGATTACCATTCGTAAATTTGTAACATACGTTTTATTTATTTCCATAGTAGGTAATATTATCAGTTATATATCATCAGTTTTTTTATATCAAAACGAGAATATAAATTATTATTATTATTAAGATATTTATATTTGGTATAACACTAGAGATGTATGAATTTCGTTGCTATTGTTTTCCGTTTATGGAGGAACAATCGCTTCATTTTTATAAAAATAAAAGAAACGTGCAAGAATACTATCAATAAGCCTTGTAATAATGATTATACATATACGTTGCTATGATTATACTGCAAAACATTATATTATTTCACATATTATATACTTAATTGTTAATACTATATTATTACAATACGTGTTTCTAAATCATAAATATAGACATACTAACAGTTAAGTAAAAAATAATAAATATTAACTCAATTGTGTGATCTCAACTAGTTAAAAAATAAATGGGTGATTTAATCGATGGTTTCTTTGTCAATTACGTACGAAGATGATTTTAAGCACTTAACGTATGTCCGTGACTTTATCGCCACGATCTGACATAGTATTTTAAATAGGCCAATCAAAGTAGTGAACAGCTGATAGTAGGCACTCTATCTTCTGACATTGTACTTGCATATTGTGCTGATATATGTGATTCGAATATTTTTGCAACATTATGATATATGTATATGTATTAGTATCAGTCTCCCACTCTCCATATTAATTTCATGCTTACAGCGCTTATTTGTACAAGCAAAATTTGCTGGTCGTAAAAAAATACGATCGTGCCTCGCGTCAGGTATACACGCGGCAGTAGAAAAAGAAAATGCAAGCCGATTAATGGTTTTTACGGGAAACCACTATATGTTAGTATTGTTCGAGCTGTAAAGACGATAAACTCGCCAAGATCAATAATCCAAATCATTTCATTATTTACACGGGTTGCATATTCGAAGAAAATGTCTCACGACGAAGATTCCCAGAGATGGATCGACGAGGTGATGGCGAAAATCATCGATAATCTTGGACCGGACGTCGACAAAGCTCGATACGAACTATCCAAATCTATCAGTTTTATAATGACCACCATGTATTACGTACGTCTGCAGTTTGAGAATAAAGCAAACGATCAGGACGAGGAATTGTCTATGGTGCTGAAGAGACCCATGAAGAACTTTAGCCACATAGCTCGCCTCAACCTCCAGTTTGACAACGAGATTCTGTTCTATCGAATGTACGTCCAACCGAACGAGAGGAATTTTTACGCAAGATGTTACTACGCCGAAGAATGGTCGCCCATGAACGAGTCGGTAATCGCCCTGGAGAACGTTAACGAACGAGGATATTATTCTTGCTCGTACCTGCACAACGCTCCATTGGAATACACGTTTGCGGCTATGCGCGAGTTAGGACGATTTCACGGCAAAGGGTACGTCATGAAGGAACAGCAACACGAAAAGTTCTTCGACGTCGTGGCGCGACTACAAGAACCTAGATACGTGAAGGTGGGACATATGTATGAAATTCATGTGAATTGTAAAGCGCCGCGATCGGTGGAATATCTTCGCAGACAAGGCCACGATGCAGCTTTCTGCGATAGGATGGAAGCCCTCCTCTCGAACGGATTTGACGAAGTGATGATGAAGATAGCAAAACCGCTTGAACCTCTAGCCACGTTGTGCCACGGCGACTTTTTATTGAACAACATTCTCTTCAAGGCGGATGAAGGTGGACGATATCGTGCAATGCTGATCGATTTCGCGCTTATTAGATATGCGACGCCCGTCATCGATCTCTCCACGTATCTCTTCCTCTGTTGCTCGAATGAAGAGAGAAAAGAGAAATTTTCTGACATCATGCGAGCTTATCACAACGCGCTGATGGAGTATTTGCTGGACGCTGCCGTTCAAGACATTGAGAAATATTCGTACAACGCTCTGTTAGACGATTTTAGGAGAGGTGCTCTCTTCGGTTTTATTATCACGTCCAATTTTTTACCGATAATATTGGGAAATGTCAAATTGGAAGAAGTGGTACAAGATATGATTAGTCTAAGCGCGTTGGAAAGTGCAAAGAAGCATAAATATATCGGCGGAGACGAAGTGAGTAAAATACTTGCTGATACGTTGCTGCATCTGAGAGATCTTGGCTGCTTGAAACATATTTTGTAGTGAGATAATTCACATAAAATGCATAAAATATAATATAAATTATATTATATTATATTAAAAGCAAAAGAATTTATTTTATAAATATTGTATGGGTTTCTATCGTTGTTATTTCTATACGAAAAGTAGTAGTTACATTATTAAAATACAAAGACAGAATTGCAGGTGTAGGTAATTGCACACGAAATGTATTGAATCACATTCGGTTTTACAGTGTCTAGTGCGATATTGCGGTAAAAATCGTGTGTCATAGTTAAAAACTGTGATATCGCAATAATATTCAATTCAAAGGAAATAATACAAACACGTAATAACTAACAAAAACATAAATAATAAATGTACATTTTATTTTAATAATAATTAAAATTTACATAAAAATATTCTGAAATACAGAGTGTATATACATATACACATATACAATGTACAGATATTATCTGTTTTCGCCTCATTAATGTTATTGTAATATTTTAAAGCTCAAACACTGAATACCTACACAGCCTTTTACATGTGTGTCTAAAAAATGTCTTAAGAACATCTTCCCGACGTTTTTTTTATACATGCGCACTGTTATATTTGTAGTGTTAAATTATACACAATTGGAATCATATTTAACTATTCCTATTTCTTATAGGTCGCTACTACTCTCAAACTCAATATGTCGTTAATTTAATTAAAACAATGTTAAATTAACTAAACCAATAAAGTTAAAATGTAATACTGTTTTGTGTTAAAGATAGTAGTTAAAAATAACAAAATGTTATTTAAGACACAAGGTATTTATTCAAATATCATCCATTAACATTTAACAGTGTAGGCACTACTCTATAAGCGACTTACATTCTTTTAAAATTTGCAATTTTTATGTGTTGTGCTCTTAATACTTATCAGCGCTCGTTTGAGAGTATAATTTATACTGCTGACGCAAGAATGTTTACAACAGAATTTTATCTTTTACATTATACATGTACTTTTTACATAATGATGATCATGATAGTCGTAAGGTCACAATAGTAACGTAGATTTATTATTTGTTACAACTAAAGATCTTGCGTTTCGTTTGATGATGAAAGTATAATTTTTTGCATATTGTTTCTTTGAACAAAACTAGACTTGTGCAACGATATTTCTTTTTTACAAATGATACAAATAAGATATTTTACGAAATATATCAAGCAACATCGAACTTGATACTATATAAATGGATATGTCAATTATAGGACATCAATATGTCATAGAAGATTTTATCAATAGTTTCCAGACTATTAATAAAATACTATATATTATAAAAATATTAAAAGTATTAGAAATTATTAAAAATAAGTAAGAAATTATATTTAAAGAAAAATGGTATTAATAAATAAAATTAGTATTACATCAAAAATTCATGTAAATAATTGTATGTTTTTCATCACATGTGGTATTCTTGATTGATCGTATCAATTGGTGACTTGAGTTTAATTTTTTCGAAAACTCTTTGTAAAAGTATCTGCAGACTTTTTATAATTCTTTTTTTGCTTTTTTATCAGGTTTAAAATGTTTGACAAAATGTCTGAATCTTGATGGAGATTAGTCTTTTGCGAATCTCTTCACCTAAAACGAATTAGTTGCAGATATTTATTAATAATAACTAGTAATTTATTTTTATTGCCGCAATTCTATAAAATATAATATGTATTTGTTTAACATATTAATGACAATAAATAAATATAAACGTTATTCACACACACAAAAATACATTTAATCTCTTAGTTGCTAGACGTATATGCATGTCGTAAAAATTGTTTCCTATTTGCAAAGGATTAATATATATAGGGTAGAGGGGGCACTATATATAGAACACTTATACATATATATTATATATATGTATAAATACGCGATATACATATATGTATATCTATATATATATATGTATATATTAACGTCCTCAAAAATCGACTATTAATTATATAAAGAGCATATACATTAATTTATATATGTGCATACACGTACACGAGCTAAAATTCAGGAACTGAATTATCAATTCACGACAGAGTAATATTCTCAAAATTTCTAAATTATAAAAATTTAGTTTGTGTGTGTTTCTTTTAACCACGCGCTAATATTATTCAATTTTATAACAACATAGCTTTCCTCTAGAATATAAATATACCTACACTTCTAATTTTAAAAGCCTTCTTGTATTACAAATATATATCCCAAAAATATAAACATAATAATTTATTAATATTATAATTTAGTTATATAAATTTGCATTACTCTATAATTCCACACACGACCGACAGTTTTCATTTTAAACACGCCACGCACAGTTAAAATATTATTAATAGAAAATCTCTATCAGTATTATAATCTAGAATCATTTTACCTTGGATATTTGTTTGTTAGAAAAAACATTCCAAATAATATTTTTTATTGCTCGGCTTGTAGGAAATGATCTGTAAGAATAAATTAACATTTATATAATTAATGTATATAGGATAAATTTATTTCAAGAAAATAGAATATATAATATATTTATAATGAGAAATGTTATTACCTAGACCTAGGTTTTATATTATCAAAATTTTCTAATATGTAGTCAAGGACCACATCGTTGTGTGCATGGTTTTGAAGAAAGATAATAAATATAAAAGCATGCTCGTTATCGTTATATAATGTAGTATTTGATTCTGTGATATTCAAATAGTGGATACTGATATCGGGATCTTCAGCGCAATTAAAAATTTCTCATAATTTTTTATAAAATGTTCGCTCATATAATTCCATTATTTTATCCTAAGTAGTCCTATTAGTTCTATCGGTGTATTCCTCCAAGAGCGGTGTGACCTGTTCGGCAACAGTAAGCACGAATCTTGCCTGCGATTGCAAAGACGATTTGCACCACACATTGATGGATTGGTCCGTGTTTCCAATACGAACAAAATTAGATGCAATCACAATTCCCACAAGATAGGCGGACATTGTATAAGTGCGCTCGAAGTGTGTCCACATCATGCCATTTTCTACGTTGTATTCCTCTCGCATCGGCCAATTCGATAATACCTTGTATTCTTGAGGATGCATCACGGAGATCATGAAATAAGCTTTTATCGCTGGCTCGTCCCAACATGGAAACATTCGTCTGGCTTGATCTGGCGGGAATAATGTTGCGGCCAACCAGTAATTTAATAAAATTTTTTAAACAACGACAAATTTATCACTCATATCGAGTAGGACACAACACAAGAGTTTAGAGAACACTAGTTATTATTTATTATTATATTATATACGTAATAACATAATAATAATTTTGTTGAGAGTAGAAACAGAAATGCTGTGCTGTCATGCAGTGTCATTTTAAACTGAAGTTATATGTGTTCGAACACTCCTGTAAACATTATATCATGCATTTTTTGCATATATATTTTATTTTTTATACTTGTGTACATACTGGAAAACGTTTGTAGTAATTACATATATATAGTTTCTCATGTTGAAGCAATGTTTTGCCGAGCTTTATGTGTTATAGGTTAATAACAATAAAAATAATAAGTAATGACCCACACAGCACACGATGTCCATTGGACGTCCATTGATGTCCACTGGATGTCCAGGACGTCCACTGGACGTCCACTGGACGTCCATGGACGTCCAATGGACATCGTGTGCTGTGTGGGAAAAAGAATTAACAAAAGTAATAAAAAATGGTAGTAAAAATAACGTTTATGTTATAAGTATATTTTTAATATTTGCTTACGTGCGGTCTTCTCCCTCGTCTGTGTACAAAATTTTCATAAAACTATTGCTTAGAAAACCACCCTGAGAAAATTTACCAACAAACATGTTCAGGGTGTATATTCCGGGATGCAATAATTTATCGTCGAAATGTAGCGTATGTGCCGGAAAAAGTATGTACCGGACGATGGGTTATAGTGTGATTATAGTTAATCAATGTTGTCGTATCTTTATTTATTTCTAATTGTTGCAAGTGTACGCTTATGTTGTACGATGGGATAACAATGTCGACAGTGACACTGATTTCACCGTGAAAAGTATTGTTACCTTCTTCGAGATGCGGAATCAGACTGATGTAATCAACTGGTATTGCGTTGGCGGGTAAACAATAGATAATTTTTGAATCATCAGCGGTACAAAAGTCCGTGATTGTGGCCAATGTTAGGCCGATATGTAACAACAATTTTAGGAACTTTATGTCAGTATTCGTCTTAGGTGTCTGTAATTTGATGTTGAAAAGGAAACAAATAATACAATGCAGTAGAAGTTATTGAAATTTAATATTAATTTTTATATGAAAATCGAAGCAACAGAGGATAGAAGGAGAGAGTAGTAGAGATAATTCCAACTTTTACCAAGAGGATTATATATAAGATCTACTTCGGGAAAATTATGAATATTTTTTTATATAATATTAGATATATCTTCCCAAATATCACAAATAATCGTTAAGAACTCAAAAAGAATTTACCTTTTCAAATTCTTTATAAATTCGTGTAATTTGTTCGAAATAAAAGAGAATTAAGCTCAAAAAGAATTTCTTTCAATGTTTCACAAAGGCTGCGAATAATTCAAGGATAGGTAATAGGATAGGTAATCTCGAGGAAAGAAAGTTAAATTCTATCGTGTTTTGTCTTTGGAAATTATTGAAATTACGTTTTATATTATAGGTATTTCTATATATTTTTAATTAGATGTAAATACGTAATTAATTATTGTTGTTTTTGATGAATTACTTTGTATATTCCACTTGTGTGTTGATTACTAAAATGCAGGAATTAATTATACGTTGTCAGGGCGGCAGTGTGGTCTAGTGATAGAGCGCCAGACTCGCAATCTGGAGAACCAGATTCGAGGCCATTTGAGCACGTAAACATGGAATTTATTTCCGAAGCTGCGCCCCCCCCCCCCCCCCCTTGCCCGCCGTGCGAATAGATTCTCAAACAGGGAAAAACTGGACTCCGTCTTTCGGAAGAGACGTTAAGCTGTTGGTCCAATAAAGGTTAGAAGGTTGAGTGAAGATGAGGTAGTGGTAAAGGGTTGGGAACGTTTTTACAAAACGCCTTGCAACCCCAAGGGGAGTCAATAAAACAAATTTAATTATGCGTTGTCGCCACGAGAGCCGTTGATATCAGGGATAGATCAGCATAATCGTTTTGCAATCTCAAAAGATCACCGAATTCTGACTACAATGTCAATCTCTAATGTTTTAATAGATCTGTCATGTAAATACAGTGACTCACGGAACTGATCGACTCCTGCCACTTACATATTTTTTTGAATATTTGTGAACAAAGATATCTACATGGTAGATCATAGATCATAAATATGTGTTTGTTTATATGTTGATACCGAGAAGTCGTTTGCGTCAGTTACCTTTTACAAATTAGATAATACACGTATAATATATTTATCATTATACTGTATTATATGTATAATGTAAGATCATGTCGATATAGAATATGTCTCTTACAAAATTTTAAACTACGAATTTTTTATGTCGATAACGAATTTCGAGGCACATGAAGACCAAGAGTTATAAATGATTGAAAATCAGAAGCTCTTTGAAAATCAAACTCTTTGCAGAAAAATTGAATAATAATAATTAATATTAATAAATAATAAAAAAAGAGATAATGAGATTCTAGTTATAGATTTCTACTCAGCTAGTTAATTCAATTTAGTTAATTTTAAATAAGTTTTTTACTAAAAAAGTAGGTAAATATTGTAACTAAAATTTAATACGGAAAATTACCTAAACGTTGCAAAAATGTACAACTCTCTTGAAATAATTATCTTTATTGACATTTTTTATAACAATTAGGAATAATTGATCCAAATAATTAAAAAAATTTAATTAAAAAGTCCGTTTAATAATAAACATGCTGTATGATTAAATTCTTTTGTTTTCTCAAGACATTACAAAATATATATATATCGTATAATATATATATATGCATATATTGATTTCAAAATTTACACAAAACTAATGGGGGGATTGAATCTAGTCCAAGGTATATAATTATCAATTTTAAATATTGAATTCAATACATTTAGTTACAGTTATAACAATATTTAAAGAAAAACTAGTGTAAAAAAGATAAAGCATGTATAATTTACGCATGTATAATCGTGAAAAACAGTAAATTATGTCATATATGTATATCACATGAAAATTTTAAATTGTATTAGAAGATTTTATTTGCATGAGCTCTATATCAAATGTAATAAACCAAAGTTAGTGCTCTTACAAGAGATATTTTTACGAAGAATATCAAACAGCATCAAGTCTAATACTATATAAATTATTTGTTAGTTATAGAGCAGTAATATGTCGTAGAAAATTTTATCAATAGCTTCCAGACTATTAATAAAATACTGAATATTATAAGAGCATTGAAAAGAATTAGGAATAATTAAAAATAAATAAAAAATTATATACAAAACACGGTATTAATAAATAAAAATAATATTGTTTGAAAATGTATGTAGGTAATTGTATATCTTTTGCATCACATTTGGTATTCTTCATTGATCGGATCAATTGGTCACTGAAGTTTGGTTTCCTCCAAATAGCCATGTAAAACGATTCACGACTTGTTTAAGCTTTTTTTTAACCACTTCTACCTGGTTTATAAAGTCAACCGAAGTGCCTATATATTGAAGATTAGTTTCTGTGAATTTTTTCACCTAAAACAGATTAATTGAGATTGTTTATCAATAAGTAGCAATTTATTCTTATGCAGCAATCCTATAAAATATAATTCTTATTTTAACAATAACAATAAGTATATGTATATGGTATGCATATAAATATATCTAATTCCTCAGCTGCGGAAGTATAGGACATATATGCAGTAAAAGAAAATCTCCTCTATTCGCAGAAGATATATGTTTACATATCATATAAGTATAATATGTATATAAACGTGTGTTAAAATTCAGGATTGAATTATCACACACAATTCACAATGGAGTAATATATTCTCTTATTAATTCTTAGAATTAATTTCTAAATTATAAAAATTCTTTTACGTTTGTTTTAAACCACGAGTAATATTACTCAATTTTACAATATACAGGGTGTCCCATTTTAAATGCCGCAGGCAAATATCTCGAAAAATATAGAAGGTACGGAAAAATGTTTCAGACAAAAGTTGCATGGTTTGATGGGGGCCACATGATGAAAATATGGACTTGATCTTGAGTGACCTTTTTAAGGCCAGATCAATGTAATCAATGTAATGCTTCCTTAAATGGAACCTCCAATTTTTTATTCTTGTAGGCCTTGTCGAGACGTTTTCAAAACATTATAATAAAGCTTTCTTTTGTTGAGAATTTCTTGAGATATTTCAAATTTTGTTATGGTATTTTTAATACAAAATATAAAATATCTTGCAAAGTATTCACTTTTCGATAACTTTATCTTCATATTTTGATACATAGAATAATGGAAGGAATCAAATAATAATATTAATTTCTACATTTACAATTTTATAAAAATCGAATGCGTCTACAAGATTCAATCAAATTTTTTAAAATAATTTCTTCTGTTTTTTTTACAACAATCGATTCCTTCCATTATTCTACGTATAAGAGTATGAAGATAGTCATCAAAAAGTGAATGCTTTGCAAGATATTTCATATTTTGTATTAAAAATATTATGACAAAATTTGAAATATCTCAGAAAATTCTCAACGAAAGAGAGCTTTATTATAGTGTTTAAGAGCTTTATTATAGTGTTTTAAGAACGTTTTGACAAGGACTACAAGAATAATAAATTGGAGGTTTTATTTAAGGAAACTTCGATCACATTGACCTGGCCTTGAAAAGGTCACTCAAAATCAAGTCCATATTTTCATCATATGGCCCCCATCAAACCATGCAACTTTTGTCTAAAACATTTTTCCGTATCTTCCATATTTTTCGAGATATTTTCCTGCGGCATTAAAAATGGGACACCCTGTATATAGCTTTCTTCTAATAATAAGATATAAATAAAAACAGTCCAAAAATATAAACAGTATTAATTAATAATATCTATTTAGTTACATAAATAGTTACATTATCCTAATTCCGCAAACGAGGAACGGCTTTCATTTTAAGCGCACCACAGTTAAAGGATTATTAATAGAAAATCAATAAGTATAATGTAAAATCATAAAATCTACCTTGGAAATTTGTTGATTAGAATAAACATTAAAGAGAATATTTCTTATCGTTCGGCTTGCAGCAAATAATCTATAAGAACAAAATAACATATTCATAATCAATGCATATGATAAATTTATTTAAAGAAAATAGAATACATATCTATAAAGAGTAAATGTTATTACCTGGGTTTTATATTATCAAAATGTTCTAATATGTAGTCAAGGACCACATCGTTGCGTGCATGATTTTTAAGAATGATATTGAATATATAAGCATGATCTTTAGCGTTAAATAATGTAGCATTCGATGCTATAATATTCAAATAGTTGATAATGATATCAGGATTTTCAGCGCAATTCAATACTTTCCAAAAAAATTTTTTAGCAAATGTTCGCTCATGTAATTCCCTCATTTTATCCCAAGTTGTTCTATTAGCTACCGTCAAACCAAAGCAGTACGTCCAATCTTGCCACCATCGTGGAACTCTAAAATATATATATCTATGTGAAAAAGATCCTACATGCATTTCATACGTACTTATAATCGATGTTTTATTTTATCAAATTTTCATATTATTTTCCGTTCTGTTAGGTAACTATTACTCCGTACAATTAAATTTCTGTCGTACGTGCGCTGTTCTATCACCCTATATTTGCAACGTGATCATATATAAGACTATGTTGCAGTAAATACATAAATGAAAGATGAGTCCATCGATATTATAATGTCACTTGTTATTTTTTACATATATTTTCACTTGTCTCGCATATCTAATTTCGACGACTTGAAGAAATAAGAAATCGCAAAAACATCTGTATAGGCATGTATGCATGCATGCGTGCGCGCTCATACGCAACATACACACGAGCAAAAATACAAATTATGAGATAATTATGTGATCGTAAGAAGAGTTACTTGTGAGTATTAGGATCCACGAGATGTTCGCTCAATTTAACTGCGGCCCTTCTCTTGCATTCCTCGTGACCAACGGTACATGCCCATTTCGTAGCAATTACCCGAAACATCTTTCTGAGATCGTCATCATCAGGATTTTCTTCGTATCCCACATGCTGAAGAACCCCACCGAAGATTCCTATCATGTGTGACTAGAAATCATAAAATAACATTAAATTTTATATTGGTTTATACTTTATGATGTCGATACTTTTGAAAAAACGTGTACCTATAATAGGACAAAAATACATATTTCGCGTTAGTTTTTTGTTAAAACATTCACTATCATATAAGAACTTTCAGATAAATACGTATATTTGAGTATACATTAATTTAATCATAATATGATATTTTATTATTATATTATATATTTGCGACAGTGATTTCTGTGACTGAAATTTCACTATAACGTAAACGGTAAGTCACGTAAAATTTGCCGTATTCCGGCAGTTAATACATTAATAATTAATACGAATATAACGGGATCGTGGCGTCGTGCTTTTAAGTCCGTAGGTGTATATTAAATACTTAATTATTTTTGATATTGAACTTTTGCTATACAAAACATATTAAAAAGTTTAGTGTCTCCTCATTTTAATAAATTGTTTAAGCATAATATTTAAAATAATATAATTTTTATTATGTTATACCTGTCGGATTCTATAGAAAGGTCGTGTATATTTTACGAAAGTGCGATAAACTTGTGATAACAGAGGTAATTAGAATGTCTGTGTTATACCTTCTCAAGGAACACATAGCAGTCTAAATGACATTATTTTGACTTTATATTGATCAAAAAATGATAAAATATCGGTCAATATGACGTCAAAATGATGCAGTTATTTTGTTTGCAAAGTTTCTCTTGAGTTGTTATGTAACTTTAGAGTTAGCTGTAACGTTATAAAATTAATATGTTGTACTAAAAATGTTATATTTGTTTTAAATTTTTATGTTAAATTTATATTCATATTCAGCATATAATGCTTAGCTTTGAAGATATAATATTTGCGCAAAGCGATAATTATTCGACAAAGCGGAGATGTATAAATGGATAGAACTAGACAAATTAAAGAGTCAAATATAACGTTACAAACATCTCTCCTCTCTCTTTTTTATCTTTATAAAATCTGTTATTACATACCTTGAAACCTTTACTCTCTGGCAGTGAAAAGTAATTCGACAACCGTTCTAAAATTCGGAACATTGGACGCCATGCTATATAATCTCTCTCTTGTTTTAGGTAACTTATAAGATTCATGAATACGGAGCTATCTAGTTGGTCCTCTTGCAAGAAAGCAAATGCATCATCAATAATTTGAGCACGATTGAGAATGTGTATGTTCCTGTATTCCTCGGAATTTAAATAACGTATAATTTTTTGCCAATTCGTGGTGTCGTAATAGACACGACAGTATGCTGTTGAATTATCCATTAAATTTATTATTGTATTTCTTTGTTTGAAATAATTATCAAGATATATTTCCAAATACTGACATTTTTTCTTTATCGTAATAAACAAATTAATGTAATGTACAACTTACAAATATTACAAAAGAAGTACATTAATAATTCATTAGCAAGGTTTCGAAGAATATAATTCTCTATATAAATCTTGAAGCTTCTTTTTAATAAACAAATACATAAGAACTCGAATAATACAAAACTTTTGTTATAATGAAGCAAATAAGATAAATAGAAGAACGTAAAATTTATCGAATCATACCAGTTTGTTGTAGATTGACGATAATCCAATTGCTTGAATTAATTTGCACTCTAACAGTTCCATCCGGTTTTAGCCAATTATTGGGCATAGTATTGGAGAAATCCGGATAGCTCTGATCGGTGTAGGATATGGGTATCCACCACTTATTATTAATACATTCTGTTGCCCGGAAACATTTTTGTGTTATTGCCACTTCACCAGTTTCGTAATTTCTATTCACATTCAGCACAGGATAACGATTTTGGGTTATCCATGTATCCATCACTTCTTTTATTCTGAATGTTTGGTCTCGCATATAAGGGACCCAAGTGGCTTCGTCTTTAGCACTTTGCAGGGGGCTCCACAAATCATCGGGAGTGACCGGCCAATATTGTCTAAATTTAAAAAATGATATTGTCAGCAGCTACAATGCATATTACGTCTTATGAATATAAATTTACTATTGCGGAATCATCGTGAGCATTAATGTATACAATTTAATTAACACATAAATAGAAACTATAAGTATGTACCTATATGACTTAAAACCAGCTAAATTAAATTATGATTACAGAATAAAATATGCCCTCTAATTGAGTAGCATTGGATATTAAACGCACATATTTATTTTTCTCATGTAGCAAACTATATTTTCCAACTTGAATACAAGAAACATTATATACGTACTTATTATATTTATAAACATTACGATATATAATTATATTAGACTACATGATACACACTTACTTTGCTTGGAAATACCTGGTGATACCTTTTTGAAATACCTCGTCGCCCACTGCATGATATAACATGCGCAATATAGCTGGCGCTACGATAAAATAAACGTATAAAATTAAGATATATGTAAACGCGTTGCGTAAAAAAAGAATTTGTTTGTTATTAACTTTCTGTTCCACCTCATTCTTTGTGCTACCTGTATTAAGGTATTTATGGACGATAGTTTTACGTTATTTACATATAATTTTACCTTTTTTATAAACTTCGTCACCAAAGAGTTCGTCTTGCTCCAAGGTATTGCGAAGGTTCAATGTAACAGAATCCAATGAGCCAATATCTAAATAAAGAGATTCGTGCATGGGCCCAGTCACGAAAATATCCATTCTCCGCCAGTCTTCAAATGTCTACATAATAAAGAAGTTCTCTGATATGGCTGAATATAAAAATTTGAATAGAAGTTCGCATTAGGGATATAAACCTGTTTGTCCGTTTTCAGAACTTCGCTAATTAAATTTTTATTATACTTTATCTAATATGTCAAATATTGACCGTTTCAAATCTATTTTCTTTGAGAAGAGCATATTTAGTTTAATAATTTTTTAAGATATTGGATATTACTAAATACAAAATTAAAATCAAGGTAAAAAAATTTGAGATCATACATTTTTTTTTAGTTTGTTACACTATTATAATTATAATCATAGTATCTCCAAATATGAATATAATGTTGAAATATAAGAGATTTAAAATAGCAAATCTTTAATTTGGGGGCGAGGGATGCTAAGAACATAAAATTCTCAAATTTTAATACAAATTACAATTGCAATTTATTTTACAATTCTAAATTGAGAACAACGTGCTATCATTTATTTAGTTCCATCTTGATAAATTTTATAAAAATATTGAAATATTTAATGAATATTATTTTGATTTTAGCAATTGAAATGTACTTCTAATTTTTCTATTTAATGTGTGAGCAACCTTGCATTTGTAATAAATTATTAAATAACCTTGTTAAGGAAATACGCCTGGAAGAACACAGCAAATCCCTCGCTTAACCACACATAATTCCACCAAGATGGGGTAATGAAATTGCCGAACCATTGATGTACAATTTCATGTGCTACTAACGTCGCTACTTTAATTCTCCGAAATGTGGGATCTGTACTTTCATCGTAGACAACTTTTGACTCGCTAAAAGAAAAGCATAACATAATATACAAAATGTGATTAAGCATAGTCTTTCACTCTTTCTCATTGCTAACAGCATCATATGCAGTTTAATTTGTTTCCACACAAGTAATTACATTATTCATAATTCTTTTACGTAACTCACAATCAGTCAATTACGTAACTCGGACCAATGGTTTGAAATTTTATCTTTTCATATATGTAATAATATACATATATTATATACGTAAATATTTATATAAATGAGGGAAGAGAGAATATCCTAACACATTAATTAGGCACGTTAATCTGTTTAAAATAATTAAAGAATAAAAACATGCAAGTAAAATTTGAATATTCGTGAAATACACACGTGTATTTAATTATCAAATTTTAAATGCTAAAAGTCATTAGCCAACTTTAATAGTTTAATATTAATCTTTTTACTTATGTATATTATTAATCCTTCTAGTTATGTATATATGTATATTACTCGTAAATGATGATTCCCCAATTTTCCATGCCGTCGGCGGGATAATCTGGTACCATAACGTGATCTATTTTCGGTACCCCTTTAGTTCTATCGGTGTATTCCTCCAAGAGCGGTGTGACCTGTTCGGCAACAGTAAGCACGAATCTTGCTTGCGATTGCAAAGACGATTTGCACCACACATTGATGGATTGGTCCGTGTTTCCAACACGAACAAAATTAGATGCAATCACAATTCCCACAAGATAGGCGGACATTGTATAAGTGCGCTCGAAGTGTGTCCACATCATGCCATTTTCTACGTTGTATTCCTCTCGCATCGGCCAATTCGATAATACCTTGTATTCTTGAGGATGCTTCACGGAGATCATGAAATAAGTTTTTATCGCTGGCTCGTCCCAACATGGAAACATTCGTCTGGCTTGATCTGGCTCGAATAATGTTGCGGCCAACCTGTAATTTAATAAAATTTTTTAAATAACGACAAATTTATCGCTCATATCGAGTAGGACACAACACAAGAGTTTAGAGAACACTAGTTATTATTTATTATTATATTATATACGTAATAACATAATAATTTTGTTGAGAGTAAAAACAGAAATGCTGCACCGTCATGCAGTGTCATTTTAAACTGAAGTTATATGTGTTCGAACACTCCTGTAAACATTATATCATGCATTTTTTGCATATATATTTTATTTTTTATACTTGTATACATAATGGAAAACGTTTGTAGTAATTACATATATATAGTTTCTCATGTTGAAGCAATGTTTTGCCGAGCTTTATGTGTTATAGGTTGATAACAATAAAAATAATAAGTAATGAAAAAAATAGACAAAAGTAATAAAAAATGGTAGTAAAAATAACGTTTATGTTATAAGTATATTTTTAATATTTGCTTACGTGCGGTCTTCTCCCTCGTCTGTGTACAAAATTTTCATAAAACCATTGCTTAGATAACCACCCTGAGAAAATTTACCAACAAACATCATGTTCAGGGTGTAAATTCCGGGATTCAATAATTTATCGTCGAAATGTAGCGTAAGTACATTCATTTCATCGTCATAAGTATGTGCCGTCGGTTTATAGATCTTAGTTAGATCATAGCCCTTAACCAACGTTGTCGCTGTTTTATTTATTTCTAATTCTTGCGAGTGTAGGCTTATGTAATTCCGTGAGTAAACAATCTCGACAGTGACACTGATTTCACCGTGAAAAGTATTTTTGCCTTCTTCGAGATGCGGAATCAGGCTAATGTTATAATCAACTGGTATTGCGTGGTCGGGTAAACGGTAGTTACTTTTTGAAACTTTAGCGATACAAAAATCCGTGATTGTGGCCAATATTAGGCCGATATGTAATAACAATTTTGGGAATTCCATGTCAGTATTCGTCTTAGGTGTCTGCAATTTTTCGTTAAAAAGAAAACAAGTAATAATACAATGCACACAGTACAAGTTATTGAAATTTAATATTAATTTTTATATAAAAATCGAAGGAACACAGGAAAGAAAGAGAGAACAGAGATAATTTCAACTTTTATCAAGAGGACTATATATAAGATCTACTTCGGAAAAATTACAAAATTTTTTGTTTATATTGTATAATATTGGATATATATATGTATCTTCCCAGATAGCATAAATAATCTTTACAAACTCAAAAAGGATTCACCTTTTTAAATACTGTATAAATTCGCGTAATTTGTTCGAAATAAAAGAGAATTAAACTCAAAAAGAATTCCTCTTTAATATTTTAAAAAGACTGCAAACGCTAGGATAGGTAATAGGATAGATAATCTCGAGAAAAGAAAGTTAAATTTTATCGTGGTTTTGTCTTTCGAAATTATTTAAATTACGTTTTATATAGGTATTTCTTTATATTTTTAATAAGATATAAATACTTAATTAATTATTATTGTTTTCAATAACTTACTTTGTATATATTACACTTGTGTGCTGATTAAAATATATAGTTCTGTGCAGCAATTAATTATGCGTTGTTGCCACAAGAGCCGTTAATGTTAGGGATAGATCAGCGTAATTGCCGTTTTGCCATCTCGAGAGATCACCGAATACTGGTTACAATGTCAATCTCTCAGGCTATGATAAATATGTCATGTAAATACAGTAACGTTACTTACGAAATTGATCGACTTGTACTGTTACATACATTTTTTTAATATTTATAAACAATATATTTACAGAAAAATTATAGATCATAAATATGTATTTGTTTATATGTTGATATTAAGAGGTCGTTTTCGTCAGTTGCGTTTTTTGTATCAGTTTAGATAATACATGTATAATACATTTTTATTATATACTGTTAGATTATGTCAATATAGAATATATTCCTTACCAAATTTTAAACTGCGGATTTTTTGTTGTTTATAATAAAACATCGAGGCACATAGAGTGAATAGAGTCCAGGAGTTATAAGCGTTTGAAAATAAGACGCTTGAGAATTAAATTTTCTGCAGAGAAAGCAAATAATAATATAATTAATAATAAAATAAATTTTTGATTATACTGGCGAAGAATATGTCTCAGTCATTGTTTTGAATATAATTAATATTAAATGTAAAATTAAAATGACATAGTAAGATTCTATTTATAAGTTAATTTCAAGTAGATCATATTTTAACTAAAATTTAATACTGTATACCTAACGCGTTGCAAAACATGTACGCAATGTCTTAAGATAATGATCTTCCTCGACATTTTTTATAACAATTAGGAATAATCGATTCAAGTAATTAAAAAAATAGAGTGTGTTTAATGATAAACATGCTGTATGATTAAATCCTGGTTTTCTTATAATTGATACAATTTAAAAAGTTTGTTTTAAATTTATATATTGTATAAATTATAATTGTTAATTTTATATTGAATTTGGTATATTTAGCGCTACAAAAAATTATAAAAATATTTAAAGATAAACAGTAGTGTAAAAAGGATATGACGTATGTATATTTTATTACTAATCGCAGAAGGCAGTAAATTATATGTCATGTATGAATTCGAAATTGTATTAATAGTCAAAATTATTAATACAATCAGAATATTATTACAAAACTAATTAGAAATAATATATATAGAATTATAAATTGTTGACTTCTAGAAATAATAATAAGCAAAAATAATATAAAATTCTATTTAAAAGTAGATAATCCTGCGCATCGCATTCGTTATTTTTAAGTGGTATGAAATATTGAGTCACTCAAGCTTGTTCTTCTTCATTTATGTACCGCGCCGAGAAGCTATCTATTAAGCTTTTGAGAGCAAATACACGTGAGTCTATGACGGGTAGAGTTGTAGCTAAAATTTCTTCATTAAAATTATTTTTCACAAAATTTTTTATCTGAAACAAATTATTTCGATATTTTAACGCTAATAAAATATGTATGTATTAATTAAGATTCGATCGTAACATATATTAATTTAAGCCTATTATAATAAATATATATAGAACATATATTGTATAAAGAAAGGTAAATTTAATAAAAATCTAATAACTATATATAGAATTTGTGATTATAAAATATACCTTGTCAAGTTGCTCTTTAGTATAAACGTGGAAAATAATATCTTTTAACATTGCAACCGTAGTGAGTGATCTGCAAAAAGTAAAACAAAGTAGATATATTTATATATAATACATCATATAAATTTTTAAGATTATGAACAACATATATTTATCAAGAAAATGTCACTACTTGGGTTTGATTCTCTTGAGATTTTCCAACATATAATCAAGCACCGGATTATCGCGTGCATGCCTAATAATAATAGAGTTAACAGCAAGAATATGATCTCGGTCTTGCAGTGTCATATTGTTCGACACTATAGCATCCAAATATTTGATGATAATATCAGAATCTTCAGAACAAGCCAAAAATTCTAAAAATTCTTTATTACGTTTTTGCATATATAAATTCATTACTCTGCTCCACGTAGTTTTATTAGCTGCCTTTAAACCAGAACAATACATCCATCTTTGCCACCAAACCGGAACTCTAAAATAAAAATTTTATGAAATGAGAAAATATAAGGTGTTAAAATAAAAATGATTAAAGTATAAAGTTGTATTATTTAATTCTCCGAGATAATTTCTTACAAATATTTTTTTACAATTTATAACAAAATTAGAAGAATAATTACTTATGAGCGTCAACATCTGTGAGATAGTGTTCCAATTTAGAGGTTGCCATTCTTTTGCATTCCAAATTACCAACGAGACATGCCCATTTTGTAACATTTAGCCTTTTCAGTTTTTCAATATCGTCTTCATTAGGTTCCTCTTCACATCCTACGTTCTTAAGAAGTCCACCCAAGATTTTTGACATGTATGACTAAAAATCATATAATAAAATAAGATTTATATCTCGTTAGAATTTATGAAGAAGCGTGATTCATGTACGAATATACATGTACGAATATAAATTTACTGAAACTTCTTTATTGATTAGAATAAATATTATATATCCGCAATTTTTTCTTAATACTTAATACTTCTCAATTATTTTTGTGTAAAGACAATCAATATCTTTTCCTAAATGTCTTTATAAAATTTTATTATTTTTATACATTTTTTATTATGTATTTACCTTGAAAGCTGCACTTTCCGGCAGTGAAAAATACTTTAACAGCCTCTCTAAGTTTCGGAACGTTGCATACCATACTACGTAATCTGTCTCCCGCAGTAAGTAACTCGTAAGTTTACAAAATGTGGAGATATCGAGATATTTCCCCATCATAAGGGCAAATGCATCATCGATGATTTGAGCACGATTGAGAACATGTATCTTCGTATAGTTCTCAGAATTTAAGTAACGTGCAATTTTTCGCCAATTCGTGGAATCATAATTAACACGGTAATATCCTATCACAAAACAAAAGATATTTTTCATCAATCATCAAGTCTTCTCGACTAAAAGAGACATTTACAATTATTACTTATCTTCCTTTCTTTAGTATTCAAATTATATAATATATTAGTGCAGCTGCGTATATTAAACAAGAAATGCAAACTATATATTATATATTATATACGTTTGACTTTTAATTAAACAATGTCATAAAAAATTAAATTATCAAGAAAATTTATATAACATTATATTCTCTATTATAAACATAATAAAAAAATATAAGTTCAAATTAGTAATTCAGATTACATCAAAAATAAATAATTATGCGCAAAATAATTAGATTTATTTGAATTGCAATGACAATAGTGTTGACTATCTTATACATTTAGTACTTCACCAAACGCTGTTATTTTTATGTTATCAGATACTTTCTTTAAGTTTTTCCGAATAAAATATATAAATAACGATATTAAGAGAGAATGTGCAATTCCAATTGTAAACAAGAGTAAACAAGAAAACATATAGAAAATTCATTAATACTTACCAGTTTGTTGCAAATTAACTATGATCCAATCATTTGGATTAATCAGAAAGTTTATACTTGGATTTGATGGGCTTAGCCAACGATCAGGCAAAGTATTGGAGAAATTGGGACTCGTTTGTGTAGTCCAAGTCACGGGTACCCACCACTTGTTATCGGTATCGTTGCCAACGCCCTGTAGGTGAAATTGTTCTTGCGAAATTGTTGTCTCCCCAGTTTCATAATTTCGCGTCACGGTCACCAGAGGATAGGGCACTTGATTTATCCAAGTATCCATCACTGCTTTTATTTCGTAATCTGCGTGTCTGCGTGCGACATCCGATTTATCTAGAGCAGCTTGCATAGCGATCCATAAATCATCGGAAGTGGTTGACTGAAATTGACTGAATTTACAAAATAATATTATTAACGAGGGAAACATAATAACGTACATGCACGCACAAAGAAAAAGAGAGAGGTTGGGGAATATAAATTTACTATCTAATTTAATCGTGCAATAAATTATAATTTATTATATATAATAATTAAAAATTTAACAACTTAAAAATAGCTTAAACCATAATTTAACAAGTAATAATATTTTTATACAATACAACATATTTCTTTACTCACTGCTTGTGTAAATATGTGTCGATACCATTTTGAAACACCTCATCGGTAATTATATGTTGCAGCATGCGTAATATGACGGAAGCTATGATAAAACACGTAAAGTAATGATTAAGTATATATATAAATAAAATTTGATAACAAAATATAGGTATTAAATGTGCAACATGGAAACATTTTTGTTTATATTGTGAGCTTTATTCATTTTATCTTCTTTTTTAAATATAATTTAATACTTTACGCGCGATTATTTAATTATATTTACATATACTTACCTTTGTTATAAATAGAGTAATATAAAATAGTTGTTTCAGAAAAATTAGGGATCTGTAGTTTAGTAGAATTTATCATGTACTCCATATCCTTGCTGAGAGATTCGTGTAATTTATCTATTACCATCATATCCATCATTCGCCATCCTTTATAAATCTACAAATACACATCTTATGTTTTATGTTATAATTGTATTAAGAGAGGTGTTATTACAGATACATTATATATATATATATATATCAGAGACACGAACTAATTTGAACCCTGATGCTCTTGATGCTTTTAATATCCATTTCTACCAATGTAGATTAACTCTAATCTCGGTTTAATTTGCTTTTCAGTTTTTCAGCTCTAATTCTTAAAATTAGAAAAAGATGAAAGGCAATTAAGTTAAACCAAGATTAAATAAGTTAACCTGCATTGGTAGAAATGGACATAAGAAAGCTTCATTATTTTTATTTCTAAAAAGCCTGCGATAATATAAATACAGTAACATATTTTATAAGTATAAAAAGAAAGTGACTTTATCTTCAATATAAAATGCAATAAAACAAATTAAATATTACATTAGATATTATTAGATATTAGATATTACTGAAGCTAATTAAAAATTCTTTGCGCATCGTGTTAAAATTACGCCATATCATTATGAGATCTTTTTTTCATTTATGGCAGGTATGTATCTTGCATTAATATGATATTAATTTATATTATTGACATTGCATTAATGTATCTTGCATTAATAAAATAACAACCTTGTCGAGAATATACGACTGGTAGACTGAAACCATTCCTCTGCCTAACCATGCATGGGACAACCATGCTGGAGTAACCAGAGAACCGAACCATTGCTGTAATACTGCATGTGTTATAAACTCCGCCACTTCTCTTCGACGAAATGAGGGATCTATTCTATGATCGTAAGTAATGTCTAATTCGCTGAAAATCATTTAATATGTTATATGCTTGCGCCGAGTTATATATCGTTGTTATCGTTTGAAGAGTGCAATTTAATATTTTTATATCAATTTATATCATTTATGTGCAAATAACTCAGGTAGGTTGACTTTGGACATTGGAAAGCAAAATGAAATAATTTGATAAGTAATCGGCGAAAAAACGAATTATGTTAAATAATCTATTATGTAAATTATTTTCTGTTAAGCCAACCGGATCGTAAAAATATTATATTATATTTTTTATTTGTATGTGGATTTGATTGTACATACATATATGTAGACTTATATTTCTCAGAAATTTCGATATAAACATTTTTTTCAATTATTCCAATTGCCCTAATTAATTTTGGCTTTAATTAATATATAGCTTCTTAATTGTGTGAATTACTTGTAAAAATTTAATCTCCAAAATACCGATCTTGAAAAATTCGGTATCGCAATGTGATCTATTTTCTCGTTGTCAGGCATTCCCGTATATTCAGCCATGTACTTCGTGACCTTTTCAGCAACACTTTTCGCGTATTCCATATGCGAGATCAAATGCGATCTGCCCCACACATTGTTGATAGCTTCGCTTTTGTTGTTATAAACCTGGACGTAATCGGTCAGCGCAACCGCCACGAGACAAGAAGACATGAAGGGAGTCGGTTTGAATTCTGTCCACATCATGCCATTCTTGCTCGTACGCCATATTCTTTCCGGCGGCGTATTGGACAGTGCTCTGATTGTATGATCGTGCTTTACAGAAATGTTGAAGGAATGTATAAGTGCTGGCTTGCCCCAACATGGAAATTCCAACCCGATGACCGCGACGGGTGTAAACGGCATCACGATCAACCACCTATATTTCAACGGCACATAACAAACGAAAAATTTTAAAAATGTTTAGGCATACAGATATTAAAGATTGCAGACTGCTAACATTATTACTTTGTATTATACAATTTAAAAAATTTTTTTTATTATGCAATAATGTAGGGGAGACTGGGGAAAACTTGACACTATAGGCTTTTTGTCAATTTAAATCTATCGTAGAAACTTGCCTTTCCTACGGTAAATGCGTCTTTATGTGCCAGCTTTGTCAACGGAATTTCGTGACATTTTGAGTTATGGTGTAACATCTAGTGCGACATAAGCGTTTTCGATGGTGAAAAGTAATTTTTCTGATCTCTCGAAAATTTCTACTCTTTTGTCGAGCTTTACTCTTACGAAGTATAAGTGATTTTGATGGGAAATTCGATGCTCTGTACAAACCCGATAATTGTTTTTGCATATTTTTAAAATTTTTGTTTTTGGAGTAAAAAAAGTGAAAAACGACGTTCGGGGCAAAGTTGACACCACGCCACCGGAGCAAAGTCGACACTAATCTATTTCGATAAAGCGTGTAAGACCAGTGATAGATATAAGGAAATGATGAAAGAAGTTGTACATACTTGCCGTAAAAAGGAAAAAATGAAGATCAAACACATGCTGCAGAAATATTCGGGATGTCAAGACAAATTGTCGTTTATTATGGTTCATGACAAATTTGCGCGCACGGCCGATCGCTAGTTTACCTGCGTTAATTGTTTTTCAGACATTTCAGAAGAAGATAATTGAAAGTTCAACAATTTTTTTCTTATTATTTCCAATGATTTTTTTACTTTGTTTCAAATTTTTGTACTTTCTAAATACACGATAAATAACGTATTTTTATTTTCAGATAATAAAAAAATAAGTTTTAGATCAAATTGTATCGATCAGACAAAGTGTCGAGTTTACCTTGGTGGGGTGTCGAGTTTGCCCCGGCATTTTTCAATTTGGTCTTCGCGTCACTTTTCCTCTCCTGGGGACAAAACAAAGCGACGTACAGCAAAACTTCCTGAAACAATTTTGTAACTAAAAGAACACTCTTTAAATGTGTACCATTCTACTATTGAATTCGCTTGAAAATTTTAATTAGTTGTTGAAAATTGCCTTTGAAAAAATCGTGTCGAGTTAGCCCCGGTCTCCCCTAATGTTTACGACGTTAGCTCTGAAATCTACGAACTGGAGATATGGAGTGGCGCGCTGTAGTATTTTTAATATCAAACATCGTGTTTTCTATCGAATCTGCAGTCCACAAGCAATGTAAACGCACGATATAAGAAGCACAGTAGAAGCAGATTTTGTTTCAATTTCACATATTGATACATCAAATTGTTATATAGAGAAATATGCAAATTTAATACTTTGGATGTTGAATAATCTTTTATGTGCAGCTGCAGAATAATTATAAATATATTTAAGCTTCGCTTTATCGAATTGTGTATGTATTTTATGTAATACAAAAATCTTGGTTTATTATGCCAACAGCATAAAATAAAATAAATGTAGCTTCAAATAACATTAATAAATAATATTTTGCAAGTATAATTTTTCAATATTTTAAAACGTTTACTCACACTCTTCCTCCCTCTTTGCTCGTGTACGACGTCCTGTGAAAACGGTTTGGATTTATTGGCGAATTTCCCCTGTATCTCGTGTGTAAAATGTAAAACCCGGGTAACAGCTCGTGATCAAAGGTAAGAAGAGCAGTGTTCATTATCTCGTCGTAACTATAATTATTTGGTTTGTAGGTCACATCGGTGAGAGTATTGAGCAACGTCGTCGCCGATTCATCTATCTGCATTTCTAGCAGGTGCACACGTATGTCGTACATTGGAGTAAGAATTTCCACACTGACATTACATTCGCCGTGATAGCTAACATTGCTTTCCTGGATATCTGTTATTAAGCGGACCTGATATTGTATCGGCAGTATGTCGTACGGCATTGTGTCTTCATGCGGCAAGAAAGCTGCCCTCTCATTTCTCGAATTTTTGGTTGCATAAACAGTCATCGCGGCGGTGAGTATTAAACCAATATATAATAATAGCTTTAGAAATTCCATGGCTGTACTCTCGTTTGAGATACTTGCATGAAAGTTTTATCTTCTATTTAAAAAATGTAAAAATAAAAAGAAATGTATCAATATATAAATTGCAGTACAAAGTCACTGTAATTTAATGTTATTCTTTAGATATAAAGATGGGAGAAACTAGAAAGATAGATCCAACAGCTTTTATTGGGATAAAGGTAAATACAGAGTGAGTCATTTTAATCAACGCAGGCAAATATCTCAAAAAATATGGAAGATATGGAAAAATGTTTTAAACAAAAGTTGTATGATCTAAAGGGGGACACATGATTTTGATGTGTCATGTCGTAGATGTCGTCGTTTTCAAGAAATTTTAAAGACGACTAATTTCTTAAATGGAACTGGTTTTTTCTCTTGAGACAAAAGTTGTAGATCTCGTCGAGACGTTTTCAAAACACTACGATAAAGCTCTCTTTTGTTAAGAATTTCCTGATGTTTTAAATTTTGTTATAATATTTTTAATCTAAAATATGAAATATCTCGTAAAGTATTCACTTTTCGATGACTTTATCTTGATACTTTTATACATAGAATAATGAAAGGATTTAAATAATAATAATAATTTTTACATTTACAATTTTACAAAATTGAATGCGTGTACAAAATGCAGTCAAATTTTTAAAAATAATTTTTTCTGTTTGTTTTACAACAATCGATTCTTTTCATTATTCTACGTATAAAAGTATCAAGGTAAAGTCATCAAAAAGTGAATAATTTACGACATATTTCATATTTTAGATTAAAAATATCATGACAAAATTTAAAATATCTCAGGAAATTCTTAACAAAAAAGAGCTTTATCATAGTGGTTTGAAAACGTCCCGACGAGATCTACAACTTTTATCTCAAAGAAAAAAACCAGTTCCATTCGGAATCATGTGTCCCTCTTTAGACCATACAACTTTTGTCTGAAACATTTTTACGTATCTTCCATATTTTTCGAGATATTTGCCTGCGTTGATTAAAATGACTCACCTTGTATATTAAAGAGTTGAGGCTTCGTTGGAAATCCAAAATAGAAGGAAACGGGCTAAATAAGAGCCACTCGCAGATGACAGCGCGGAAGTTTATTTCAAAATATAATTTTATTAATAAACGTTTCGATCCTTATTTTGGACCATCTTCAGCATCTGAAAAATTATAAGTAACGTTGGATGTACAAATTCGCATGTAATGGATTAAATTCATTAATTGTTACATCATTCTTCGCGGCAGGTACCCGAAATAAGGCCTGATCCCATGCCCTTCTCGGCTGGTCGTCGTTAGTCGCGAAATTCAGATTAAAACAAACTCATGTTATGCAATTTGTGTACGTATTCTTCTATACTTAAATATCTTTGTAACAATGAATTTAATCCATTACATGCGAATTTGTGCATCCAACGTTACTTATAATTTCTCAGCTGCTGAAGATGATCCAAATTAAATAAGGACCGAAACGTTCATCAATAAAATTATATTTTGAAACAAACTTCCGCGCTATCATCTGCGAGTAGTTCTTATTTAGCCCGTTTCCTTCTATTTTGTAAATATATTAGTATTTTTATTTCTTTCTTTACAAGGAATTATTTTCTTGCTGCTTATTTTATTAACAGATTCTAATTATTATTTTTATTTTGGCGCAAATGTAGGAAAAAGTATCTTGTTAATTTTATTTTACTTACTGTTTTTTTATTCGTGCAAAGATAAAAATAGAAAATGAAGAATATCTATATATCTTAATAATTTTCGCGAAAAATGATTTTTAACAAGTACTTAATAAACGGCGTTTATTTTATTCGCACTGTTTCTATGAAAAAATTATTTATTATTAAAGCCAAATTTAAACGGAATTAAAACATTTACAATATGTCCCCATTTAATGGGAATAATAATTTATATCTAATGCAACCTATCTAAAGTAATCTTATATTTTTAAGAGTTTTTCGTTTTAACTACAATTTTTTTAATGTTTAAGGGGATCCTAAACCCGTATGATTTACCGACGGAAATGTGATTTTCGCACAGCTGCCATTTTTTATTGGATTTATAGAATTAAAAATCCTTTTCCAGGATTAAAGTATACACGCAAACGGACACGGCACTATTCAACTTTACGTTGAGAAAAAAAAAATTTTTATATAATAAATTTTTTTTCTTTTTCAACATAAATTTGAACAGTGTCGTGTCCGTTTGCGTATGTATACTTTAATCCTGGAAAAGGATTTTTAATTCTATAAATCCAATAAAAAATGGCAGCTGTGCGAAAATCACATTTCCATCGGTAAATCATATACGGGTTTAGGATCCTTCGAAATATAATATTAACCGATTTCTCAGTTGAACATCTCGTTTTCATATCAGTTGCTGTATGTTAAAAGTATGTGTTTCTAATAAAAGAGAGTGGCCAATGCTAACTCTAAAAAAGACGACTTCGAGGAAATTAAACTACGTTCGTCGTTTACTCGGTCGTTTACGTTCCTTTGAATCATTTGAATTACGTTTTTGCTATAAATTTTCCGTATTTATATTTTTTAAAGAGATATTTAAATATTCTACGTTTGATGACGCTTACCCTGTAATATGTGCGACACGTATTCCTGCTATGCAAAGCACGATCGAGGCGGCCGAGGCGCACGTTCTTGTGACGATGAACTGTAATTAAATCTGAACTAGGTACAATGTATCAGAACCTTTAACGTCGAAAATATATTAACGCAATAGCGATTTGTCTTGCCTCCTCGAGAGATCACCCTGAACTGATGACAACTGCGTCTTGAGACGTCTTGGCTACCTGAGATAAGAACGGTAGTGTTGTGTAAGCATATTTGTACATATTTTAAGTGTTCTAGTAGGGACAAATATATGTTTACAGTTTCTCTCTCACCAAACGTTACTTAGCTTGCCACGTGTGTCGTGTATTCTTTTGAATCTGAATTAAACCTTTTCTTTATTGTCTACATATTTATAGATTTTAAGTTATAAGAGATTGAAAATAAATAGCATTTCGAATATTAAATCTTACAGAAACAAATGTTGAATAACGTTTTCAATTAATTTGAAGTGGATTTTGATCTGATAAAAAATTGAGTAATAAACTAAAACGAGCGTAAACATTGATGCGCAACAATTACACTGTAAAAAAAATTTGTATTAGGAATAATAATATTTCAAACTTTAAAGATCACTATTAGCAGATGATGCATTAGATGTGTTCAAAGAATATTATTTCCTTCAGCTGTATAGGAAGTCCGTGAACTTTGTACTGAAGTCAGCCAAGTATTGCGCATTTAAAAGCGTTTCAAAAGAAAAAACGCAAATAAAATATAAAGTAATTTCTTATAACAGATCTATATTACGCGAGTTACGTTAGCCTCAAGCGATTTTTTAAATTATGATGAATCTTTATTGGTCACTGAAATTCGATTTTTTCTGTTTGTGAAGTGCTCTGAGAAACTGATGTCTATTCTTGAGATAAACCAAGCGTGATTCTATAATTAATAAATTTATAATCGAAATGTTTAACTTGTTCTTGACATTATACGTTTTGTTAATTCTTTTATCTGAAACAAATTGATTTTGATATTTATTATTTATAAAATAATTATAAAGATTTACGTGTTATAAAAGTCTGACAAAAATATAATACATATTTTATTTTAACATAACTATCTATAACAAATAAATATATGGCATATATAAGAAAGTAAATATAATACTAAAAGATTAATAAATATACTTGTAATTATGAAACCTTCTCAATTTTAAATAATAATTTATCGCTCAATCAAATAATTAATCACCCAGATAGCACAGCTGATCTTTATGAATTCATAAAGATCAGATTCATATCTTTTTGAATTCATAAAAATCAGCTGTGCTGTCTGGGCAATTAATCAATCAATCGTGTAATTTATAATAATTTACATTGGTTGCATGGTCTACATAAAAAAGGTTCGCGTAACAAAATGTAAACAATACACAACAATGTAAATGTATGTACAATCTTGAAATTTACCGCATCACCCTGGTTGAAATCTCTGCTAAAAGAGTTTAAGTCTCTGCTAAGTAGGGTTCGAATCTTGGCTAAAAAGGTTTGAGTCTAATAGTCTAAATAGGGCTTGAATTTTTACTAAGATTTAATTTTTCCGGAAATCCTCGTGGTGATGTTGTACCATTGGTAATGTAATATTTCTATAATTTCTAACGCACCACAGGAAAGATAAAAAAACTGTTTAAAAAAACACAAAATCCAATCTGTCTAAAATTTTTATTTGTTTTTTATATTTAACATTATCAATATTAACAATTGCGTCAAATATATTATTGTCAATCATGCTATTTTCACTTAGAAAGATCTCGATATACTTTCAATTTCTTAAAATGTTATTAATATATTAATCATGTCATAACAAATTTCTGCAGAAATAAAAGTAATACTTTTGTACTGTGAATATCACAGATAATCATACGTGAATCGCGTCATTCTGTATAAAATATAAATATAGCTTCCAATTGCAAGTTCTATGTACAAATAAATTAATCTAACAGCATGTTAATTTCCTAAAACTTTCATCGTAGTAGAGGAATCTGCATATGACTGGCTCTCTCGTTGGTTTGCGCTTTATCCGTTATCATCTTGGGATTAACATTATCAATGTCCACCAGCTCCTTCTGCTTCTGCCTCGCTTCGAGAGATTTCATATACGCAAGGAAACATGTCCAGACTAAACTGCATACGCTGACGTACACAACGCGATTTCGCTCCGGGATTAGGATAAAATTGATGGTCTGTAGAATTGGCCATATGCAAATGGCAATCTAGGAGGAGAAAATAATCTCTCGTTAATCCGCTTAATCTCGGACTTAAGAACACCGCGTCTATCGAAGATATGATACCTTGTATGTTGGCCAAAACTTAATTTTGACCTCGTCGACGCATTCCGAAACTGGCTTTAATTCAAGAAGGCTCATGCCAAAGAAGAAGGAACACATAGCTGCGGGGCTGTACGTAACTTGTTCAACCAAAGCCTGCAATTATTATAATCCAGTTATTTCGTTATCAATTTATTTCCATCGAGCCATTTTTCATTCGCGTGAACAAATCGATTTGTCATGCAAAATCGTGTAATTTAAATGGTTCAATTTTCGTTATACATATACATATACGTTATGCACCTTAGTGATTGCAGACTTTAAATCCGCCTTCGGCCAGAAGTAAGACGCGCATCTCAGCCAGCAGTACAGCGTGGGCGCTACGTAAAGACTACCGTACAGACTGAATCGCACGGCTTCCGCGTAATTAAACTCTTCCTTCCCCATTATCTTTTGTTGCAATAGACACGCGGTGGGCCATATAATCGAGTAGGATGCCATGCCTCGGACAATCGGGTATTTCTGCGAGATCTCGCGGAACTTTACGAATATGATGCGCATTTTCGACGCCTAGGCTGCAAAAACATACGAATAATTGAAATTACTATTTTATGCTATATTAATAGTAATAAATAAAAAACTAATATTATATTATCAATATATTAATTTTTTAAATATATGGCACAATACTATCAATAATAGCCTAGATAAATTTTCGTGATTATCAAATGGGGCCCAATGGGCCCGGAAATAATAGAAGGATATAGACATTATCGACCGTCGACATATCTACATAATTTACAACTCGAGATCGTAATGCAATATTAAATTCATATTTTATTATTATACAGATATATTTATATTTCATAATTAACATACATATTTACAACGCAATAATGTATAATATTATTACATAAATTTTTTTGAATTTTGGCAATCGCACGAACCTCCATAAGCTCGTCGATCTCTACTTTGTCGATGTCAAAAACATTCGGAAAAAATTATGGCTTTTGAATAACTCGTTGAGCAATCTAAATGCAGTTTAGAAAAAATATTGTACAATTAGTTAATTCGGTAAAAAAAAAATAGTAAGAATTACCGAAGTTATAAAGAGATTTCAAAGCAAAACTGCATTATCATTAGTATGAATTTAAAAAACTAGATAATCACTTGTTCCCCAAATCTTCGATTAAACTCCGATTAACTTAGGCTGCATTCCGATATTCACTGCGAGTACTGTAAGCATCGCTCTATCTTCGTTTGATATAAGATGTGCAACGAAGACAGAATGATGCTTACAGCACTTGCAGTGAATATAGGAATGCAGCCTTAATCGACAATCAGTTTAGCCGGCAGAATTGTTACAGCAAAACTTTCGGCCACATAATTTATCGTCCCCAATCTCTAATTTTCCCTTCTATGCAACAAACAAAAAGAAATTAATAATTCTATTCTCCACGTATCGGAGATATTACCTGACAAATTAATCGCCGATCAAATTTAATCAAAGCTTAATCGAGATCACCCTGTTATCTTTTCGTCTATACGTATTGCGTGTCAACGAATAATCAATTTGTTTCCCTAAAAACCTTGATGACACACAAGTTTCACAATTCTGGCGATGCATTACGTCACGGCTGTCGCACCATGAAACTCGCGTCGAGTCGGTTAGGTTACCTTCCGTGGCGTCACGAGGAACGGACGTAGGGGTACCGAGCCACGCGACGCTCTTTGGGGAACGCGCTCGCTGCGTTCGACTTTGACAGGCTGCGGCCGTTGCGTGCGTTATGCGTCGTGCGACGAAGCCGTTGCATCTGGGGATCTCGTGTGGCACTCGTTGCGACGTGACGCGGACAACTGGCCGAATGCCCCCGACCCCGACGTTGATGGAACACGTGCTGACGCGATGACGAAATCGGTCGATCCATTCTTATCTGTCCTTGGTACGCGTCATCCGCCGATACGGGCACGCTTTTCCGCTACATCGGCCGCACGTTACACAATCGCCTGAACCGCCAGTCTGCTGCGCACCTCTCTCTGGTAACGTAGAGAGCTCGAAAAGGGGGGTCGATAATATACTGATATCCGCGACATACGACTCGTCACAGGAAACGAAACGTCGGAGTTTTTGCAGTTGTATATTCAAGACAATATATAATCGGACATGAGATTGTATATGTGAGAGCTGTATTAAGAAATACAATTGACTTGATGAGCCTGAGTGTCACGCGATAAAGAAGATATACTGTACACAAATATAAGCAGATATGCGTATGCGTTGCCAGCAGTAAATATCTGGGTACATATAATCCGTAAAATATTTTAAAAAATATCGAACTCGCGCACACTGTACGCAATACATTCATTCTAATCACATCGCAGCATCTTATAGAATACATCAGAGATATGCGCATGCCAATTCTTACAAAAAGTCCGACGAAAGCTTGCTTGATAACATCATGTTATAATGTATAATAGAAAACTACATTGTTTTTGATTGTATACATTCGTCAATTTTTTTCTTTCACGTCAAACGGAACACCGTTGCAGTGACCAATTATATGTATATTTTCGTTCAGTGATTCAGGTTCATGAAGCAAGCTTGTGAGCCAACTTAAAATTATAAGGATAATCTCTAGTAGATCTATATATATATATAAAAAAGATGCCTTTAAAACTTTGAATTACTCTCAGTAATATACAAAATAATAAACAGCGGTCAGAACAGGTTGTATAAGGTATCCTCACAATGTTTCGCACTAGTTTCCCGTACTTTCAATAATAAAAAAATACTGTATACTCTCAATGATTGTGATCCATTAGTTTCTCTAAAATTATATGCACAAATTCTCCTTAATAATTTTACCAGATTTTTCCCGATTTCAACTTTGCATGCTGTTGGCACAGTCTTCATTTTGCAAATCGAAACTACATAGATTCACCACTCATTGCGTCGTAATGTCGAATAAATCACAAACACCCTCGTTTTCACTAAGATTGAAATGGTAATCTTTCTCCCCAAGAGGTGGACTTAGTCTCATCAACGGTCCGCAAACTGCAAATGAAATTCATGCAAACATTAGATGTTTGATTGTTTGGATATGTACAAAAAGAAATATAAAGATTGTATTCACAGCCTGATATTATATTCAAGATCGTCTTAAGTCTGATTATGGACAGTCTTAAGATTTCACCCAGTAAGGGAAATGACCATATGGCATTTCGTGATCTTACTTAAAACGATCTTTACGAAATATAATACTAGATCGGATTATGAACAATCGGATTTGGCATAAGATTTGACTTACAGTCAGAATAGAATTGCTCAAGAAAGTCATAATCTCTTCGAGCAATATCTGTAATTAAAAATAATTAAGAATGTGGTTTAAAAACTTTACACTGCAATATATCTATAACAAATAAATGCAAATCAAGATAAAATACCTGTGGTGCTTACATCCCGTAAAACTATCTTAGCTTCTATTAATTCCGAATCTTCGTCTTCTTCTTCGTCAGTTATTATCGGATCCGGTTTAGTACTGTTTTTTGGTGGCCTAATATTGAAATAAATTCAATGTATTCCCCAATATAATTGTAATCTTGAGAAATAGACACAACGTAGAAAAGTGTGCATTTTGTACCAAATGAATAGCTCAAACTTGATAACTATCCATCCCCTTACAAAATCAATTGGCAATTAGCAATTGTACTATTTGCTCTGTGCAGATCAGAAATATTATCTTATTATTCCTGATGCGATTAGAGCATACGTAGAGACCTGTACAGTGTATATGGTTCTTTTTTATTTCCACTTACCTTCCAACTTTTCTCTTTGGTTTAACGATAACCTCTTCCTCTTTCTTCTCATCCTCCTCGTTTCCACGCTTTGTACCCTTGGATTCTTCTTGCAATCTCATTTCTAATTCTAACACCTTATTATCGTAAGTTTTAGCCAACTCAGGTTGGACCATATACACTTTAATCTCTCCTGTATTACTTTTCAGGATCATGTTATAATTTATCACTGCATCGTCTTGAATGACAGTCTGCCAAATATGTAAAAAATAAAAACAAATGTATATCAACAAAATTAGCATTAAATATTTTCTAGATATGAAATGGTGGATAGCTGTGTCAGAGTAGTCGTCTGTCAAGCAGAAGATCTGAGTTTTATTCTCAGATCTTGATGTGTCATTCCTTGGAGAAACTTCCAAATAATAACAATAAATAAATTAAGAAAACAAGCTCAGTCCTTCAGAATGGAGTTGGACAAAGGGCTTACAATCCTTTCCCATAAAAATTGTAATTGTAATGAAAGTTTGAAAGCTTCGGTCTGTTTAGGACTGTGACATGGTGAAACAAACATTTTTGAGATATCCCTTTGTATACCTTCAAGACATTTGGTACAGTTATCTCCATGTCCGGTGGACCTTGTACCCCTAGCACAAACTGATCCGCAAAGTTCTCCTTAACATCCTCGTACGTAATGTACGCGTACTTCCTATTTCCAATGTCATTCTGTATATTCTTTATGCTCTGTTGTATCCACTGGGTATGGGTGTCCAGCAGCTGCTCGTGATCCTCCAGCTTGCTGATCTCCTCCTTCAGGTCCGTCAGCTTCTCGCCGACCTCCTGGGTGTTGCAGCCAGGTCCAGCGCCCCTTTGAAACACGAATTTGCAAAGTAGTGGTGCACATCGTGGCAGGGAGACAGAGATAGCGACATTAAACTGAGAACAAAGGGGTGACACTTACTTCCATTGGATGCTGTTCTTGCTCTTCTTCTCTATGAGCCCGATACCCTCGAGGACATTCGTGATGTCGTAGATACGCCGTTTCTGTCGTACCTCCAGAAGATCGGCGGCCTGTAAACGTCCATATGTAGAGCAACCACCTCGGTCGGTCGCTGGGGCGCCTCGCCGAGAGCCCCGCGTTTCTTATAGGTTAAGGTAAGATCGCGTGTTACGACGTTGTAACACCATCGGCGCGTCGACCGCGCCGAACGCCGGCCCGTGGCCCCACGTCGACGGGCGGGAGCGTTCGCGGAGCCGGGGAAACGGGCCCGGGTACACGCACGCCGGTCCCCCCGCGCCGCGCACCTCTTTCAAAATTCCCGCAACCCAAGTATGACGTCTTAAGCCCGCGGTCACTTAACCTAGTACAGGTTAACTTTTTCGGTGGCCTCGCGAGGCTCCCGAGCGTACTCACGAGTTTCAAATCCAACACGCCGTCCTTCGCCTTCTGGAGCAGGGTCACGAAACGGGTGGTTAGCAGCCCGAGCGACTTCTCGAATCTGCTCTGCTGATTATCTGCCATTATCTCGGTCGTTGCGAAAATTTTCAAAACTTGCTAGTCCCTTCGAAATTGCCGCAACGCCACGGACGCCATCCTAGCAAGCGCGCAACGGCTATTCAAATGTGAGCGCGCCTCTGCTGTCGGTAACGATCGAACCTCTGGAATATGATCTGGAATCGGGTAAATGGCCTAGTTTACACCGGACCGTTTGATACGCGTACCAAGTACTGTATCCGTATCGGTTTACACCAGGATAACCCGAGATTTGATACGGAATTGATACGAATATAGTACTTGGTACGCGTATCAAATGGTCGGTGTAAACTAGGCCAATATTATATGTACATGCAAACGGGATATATTCGCGGATATTAATAAAATTTTACAAAAATCGCTCGTTCCAGGACTTATAATTGTGCACGCTTGTGGCAATTAATAATAAAAATAAATTGTTATATACCCAGGAAAAAACTGTAAGAAAATAATCGTTACTTGATCTTTATTATCGTACATTATTTACGGTATAGTACAATCATTTTTTATAATTTTTATGTAATAAAATGTGCTAATTATTAATATTGTTACTTTTATTACTATATACATCTGTAATATTTATAATAAAATAAATATATATAATATTTATAAATATCATGCATACGTAAATATATATAATATTTATAAATACATACATTTAATATACATACATATTGAAAATTATTTACACACGATGTTATAAATGTCTTCTTACCTGAAGATAACCGCGTTTGAGTCAAATGATTGAAATAATAGATAGCTATTATTAGCTACTATTTGACTCAGACACAGCTATCTTCAGGTGGGAAGGCGCTCATGACGCCGTCTGTATGTACATCTTATTGCTTCACGATTAAATTGTATAGTCATACAAAATAAACAGAGGTGGTATTAAAACGTTTCAAATATGTGTACGAATAACTAAACGTTCTTAAGAAAAAAGAAGTTCGTTGGTGACAGTTGGCTCTGGACTTTGACTAGAACTTGCAGAGCTGAGAGTCTCATCTTTAATCTTTAAAGCGGATGAATCCTTATCCTTGCTTTTGTCCTTTTCCTTATCCTTGTCTTTACCCTTATCCTTTTCCTTTTTCTCTTTATCCTTATTATGCTTGTGATCGTGTTTATGCTTATGCTTGTGCTTGTGCTTTTTCTTATCCTTCTTTTTCTTTTTACTCTGCAAGAATAGCGGATGCGTCACGAGTTTAACATACATTTTATATTTCTGACACCACAAGAATCATTGTTGTACAGTCGCGGTCAGAGTAGTTGCGACACTTTTTTTAACTTTACTATCTTATTACAGTAAATTTGTACAAATACTTTCTACTACTTGAAAAACTTCGTGTACCTTATTGCTGGAGTCACTCTTCGGCTTGTGATCTTCTGAATCTTTTTTAAACATCCCAGGCTCGAAACCTACAGGACCAGGAGTTCCCATAATACCAGGCAGTGACGCGGAATTGTCGCTATAATATTCAGATTTTACTTTTCCTTCACCAGGTATCGGAATTCCTCGTTCATCCAACTAAAAAACAGTAGTCGTAGATTTGATTCAACAACAACAACAACAACTCCACTACGACAAGGAAAAAGGGATAAAACCATCTTCCATACATTATTATTTGTTGTTTTTTGTCGTTTTAATTCTGGTCCATGTTCCACTGGATTTGATGGACCCGGAGGATCTCTGTTGGGAGATGGTTTCCTCTTGTTCGAAACAGGCAAGTTTTCAACTTCTTCGATCGATTCGTGTCTCACATGTTGTACCGGCGCAGCTTTTACCTGAGCAGGATAAAACATTGTTAAAAAAAAGTAACTTTACAGCCATGTAACAGTTGTTACACAAATAAGTCTTACTTCGCGTTCTGGACTTGGCGGGCCAGCTTTCTTAGGCTTCGTAATCGCCACGATTTCAGGAATGGGAAGACAAAATGGGACTTTTATACCGTACAAAGTGTAGTACAAATCCACCAAATCGCAACGCAACTTTGCATCGTGCGACAGCATGCCGCTGCAATTAGATAAAATTATATATATTAATTAATTGACATGAAAGAAAAATAAGATTTACAAGCAAGATTAAAAAACTGTCGTACTTAATCAAGTTCCATATACGATCAACTAGATCCGGTTTATCCAAGCGATGTTTATGGGCTCTCTCAAATGGCGGATTCTCCACCATCAGCCGTACGAGTCTATGGCGTACACCAGGATGTGGGTCCATTTCCGCCATATCTAATAAGAATTCCAAGTCTTCCCATTTGCCATCCACGCGAGTAAAATCGACTAAAGCTTCTAAAGCTGCGATTCGAATGTCTAAAAAATGTTAGTTGATCATTAAGAATTCTGGCAATTCAGAAATATTGTTATTGAAATCTAGAATATTACCTATAAATTGTCCATATGCTGCGTATGCTCTGAAAATATGAGGATTGCTTGGAAGGTGACCGAACTTTTGAAGGATACGTATAACTTTAAGACAAGCAACGCTGACGGTATATTTGTAGCAGGGTAATAATTTCTCTAAGTTTAAGTTTCTCGTGACCTCTTCTAAAATGGCCTTTGTGTCGACTGATAGAGAATCTGCCGTAATAGCCGTTCTGTAATGGTACATTAAGAAATTTATTTCTTCGTCAGATTGTTATCTGTCTTGTTACAAATAAAATTCGAATATTCATACCCTTGTTGCACACTGATAACCGGTGTAACAGTTGCGCCAAGAGCTTCGATTAGCGCGGCTCTATAATAATTGTCAGAATATCTATTCTTACTGTTGTCATTGTACTTGAAAAGATCCATTAAAAAGGCTAACACTTCCGGTGGACAGATACCATGGGCATTGCGTAATCCTGCCATTGCGACTGGTATAGTCTACAAACGGATGTACAATGGTTCAGAGAAAAGATATTACCAAATAATTTTGTTGCGATATAAGTAAGTATTAACTCGCATCAACCTTTTGTAGAAAGTAATGTTGAAAATTCGAGAAATTGTTTTGTTTAATAATTCGTCGGCACGACGCAGATCCGAATAATTTTCTAAATATGGCCAACATCGCTGGTGGGCCTGACCATGTCGCTACCATTGCATTTCCTACCTGTAAGTATATATATATTTGTAAAATTAAATCAAATAAATCGGCGTTTAATAATGACTGACCTTTGTCAAGCAATGAGCAGCGCGAAGTCTGACTTTATAGTAACAATGTTCGTTCTCAATTGTATCGGTCAACGCTAATCGTGTGGCAGGTGTTGGATGATGCTGCAAAGCTTCGATCGCTTCCAATTGTGCGGTGACGTCTCTTTCATGTCTCAATTGATATTGCCACTGATAATCAGGTTGCTCAATTTGCACAGCGCGCATGATTGTCATTTCGGGATCAAGTCTAATCCATAATACTGGAGAATCGCTGTAGATAAACAATATATATATATACATATAAATGTTTTTTTAAAAATAATATAAAATAAATTTACGTTTCTTGCATAATGTTTGCAATTAGAACTATGCGATCTTACTCCATAGCAGAGAGATCCATATCGACTTCTTCGCCGGTACAGAGCGGAATTTTCTTTTTCTTGTTTCTACGACTTTTACTGTGACATGTGATGTCCGCCCTGGCCATTGTACCTTCAATTTGTAATGTGTGCTTGAAAGTACCGTCCAGTTCTTGAATATTGACTACTAACGGACCTACGTATTTCCTAATCCCTCTTTGATGTGTAGTGTCTTGCCTAATTTCCAATTCCACTGTATTTCTATAACATATGTATATGTTATTTTAATTTTCATATAAGATAATATGTATTATATAAGATAATATGTAATTACATAAGATAATAATATGTAATTACATAAGATAATAATAGATACAACTGCAGAAAAGTACCTTTTTCTATTAAATATGAAACTTAAGCTGAATTTTGCATGTCCTCCCGTTCTCACCCATTGATCTATAAATACTGACATATCTTTCCCTGTTACAGTAAAGATTGCCTTAGCAAATACATTTGTACTAATCAACATGTGCGACCACAGGCCAGACTCCATTTTTTGTTGTGCGGCATTAGCTGCTAAAGACAATTGTTTATTGAATACCTATAAAATATTAAATATATAATTAACAGTTTAATCCACTATGCATATTTAAAGAATAAAAAAATATATATATTCACTTGAAGTAATAATTCTTGGCCAATCCTATGTTCCAGCATTCTCATGATCAGATGTGCTTTCTTGCGGAGAACTTGAATGTATCTTGGAGACATGGTATGCAAATTTTTTATAGGGAAATAAAATCCGGGATCAGGAGCTCGAGGAGCAGGCGCTGGAGTATTAGCCGCAATGGGTAATGGTGCTGGTGCTTGAGATGGGTCTAATATTATACCACCAAATTGTTCTTCATATTTCACGACTTCTTGTAACTCCTACAAAAATTTTATTAACCAAGATAATTAAATAAGCTGAAAAGAACATAATATGCGGGCATATTACGACTTATAGGTACTTACGGATTGAATCCATTCTCTATATTCGTTATTCCCAAAGCATTTTTTCGCATAAAGTCCTGTTAAATACGTGGAAATACCTTTAGGTAGCCACGTATCCGACCAATTTTGCATAGATATAAAACATCCAAAAAATTGTTCTGCAATTGCTTGCGCCATTGCTTTCTTAGTAATATATACTTGATCTATAATTGCAGTAGAGTGTAGTAAATTTGTACTGAAAGTAAACAACTCGTCGTAAGTACACATCAGTGAAACTTGATTATATGTAAAACAAGAGAAATCAATTTTACTTTAAGATGCTCATAGTAGCATAGGCGTTAATGTCTTCGTCTATTTCATCAACGAAGACCTGCTTATAACAAGAATATGGATATCGATTTGATAAGGTTTCCTCATAAAATTCGAATGCTTCGTGCATGTATTTTGCGGATACTTTCAGAGATGGCAGAAGTTGAGGCAGGCAGAAATGAGTCACTTCATGCATGTACGGATCCACAAAAATCTCAAAGGGTCTGTATAAAAAAAGGAATTCACATTTATTATACTATAAATATTAAAATGTTGATTAACCATTTCTAATTGTTTACCCGACAGCTAGTGCAATGTTTGGAGCACACGCAGGAGTGTTGAGCACGTAGTGAAATGTTTTTCTACGCATGTCAGGTGTATATACAACTTCGATCAGATCTCCACAGGAGACTGCAGTCATCGAATCGTCAACGGTAAATTCCAATTTCCAAGTACATGGTTCAGCAAAACTATCCACACATGGAAACCATAATCTAGATGAATTTTCATAGCTGTATGTATACATATGAGCACCTCTCTAAAAAAAGATTATTATTAGTACACACACACACACACAAAGAATTCGTATTAGTATAAAGAGTCGTTCTAAAAAAATATTGCTATATTAGCATTATAGAGATCGTAGATTATTAGTTTTAAAAACATAAAGCCAAAATTGCTTGGTATGAAGAGTGTTTGGGTCAATTTAGTTCTTTATGAAGAAAGATAGAGAATTATTGATATTATTGCTGGAATATAAGAAAATTTGGAAATCCATAAAATACAATCAAATCATATCAGATCATAGAATCAAGGTATTGTAATTTTGAGAATTCATAAAAAGAAAACTCTTTTTACAACACACTGGCTTACCTCAGCTAGAGTTCCTTCGCAGTTTGGTACCACGAAATGCACTCCTCCTTGCGGCTGCTCCAAGGAAAATTCGATGCTAATCCTTAATCCTCGGCCTTCCGCAACCAAATGTGCTGCATCCGGCGGTATTTGAACTACTAGTTCACCAGCGTTATTGTCGGGATCAATTTTCTGAGCTGCCGCTAGGTGCATATTAGAGAAAAATTCCAGGGACCGTCTGCAATAAAATTGATAATCAGTCTAACAACCTCCAGTATCATTGAGCTATCCAGAAGAGATTTGCTTACTGTTTACCGTCCCCCTGGCAAATATCCAGGAACGGATCAAAATATTGAAAAGGCGCTTCATAGGTGTCATTTAAACACACTCTATATATTCTGCATTGTTTAGCATTAAGTTTCACCAGCCTCAGAGTGTCTCGCAGAGGTGTAATCGTTAACTCGACAAAACCAATTATGCTTTTCCTTTGAAAGCTTATTCCAGTTAAGCTTAATATTTGATGAGCTGTAATCATATCAATTCCATTGAAATGCATTACTAACTTCAGTAAAAATAATAGCATATCAAATTGATACGTAAACCTAATTACTTCAGTAAAAATGATAACACATGTCAAATTAACACCAAATCTAATTTCTGAAACATAACCTCAAAAACATAACATCAAAAAATACAATTTTTATTTATACTCCAGAGCATATTACGATGCATGCATTATCCTCTGTTAGATGGACGTAATTAAAAATACAAAATAAATAAATAAAATTCCAGTAAACGTTAATAAAAATTTGAAACTGTAGGCAGAAAGGCGAAGATAATTGTTAAACGAAGACGCGACCATTTTTCTTACTTAATTTATACGGACGGCTGTTATCGCCCGTTTTTTCCTTCTTCATGTTTCTATTTATTTATTTATAACTTTTATCCACAGAGAAAGATGAAGCACGAAACAACACGGAACACACGGAACGCGAAGCCATGCTACTGCACGCTACAAACAGTACGAACAACTAGTTGGTTCGAATCGCACTAATCGCAATTTGCAGCGGCCTGCGGCGGAGTGCGGCCAGCGCAGGCAGCCACACAGCCAGCTGAGCCAGCCAGCCTGCCAGCCAGCGACGGCACCGCAGCGCAGCCGCACTCACGAGACTTTTATGCATAAAAAAAATGATTAAGTAATTAATTTTTGTTATCCCGCGTATAAAAAATCAAATACTTCACATATACATATATATGAGATATTTTGTGTTTTATATTAGAATAAACAGTATATTATAGAATTAAATATAAAATATATAGCTGGTAATTAAAAGCTGGTATATTGATTTTTTACTTATTTTAATATCGCTATGCAAGATAATGAGGAAAATTGAATTGAACAGAAGACATAGTTTATTATTTTAAAAAAAGAGGTAAAATAGGAATAGCCCAGTCAAATAGGAACAAATTTCGACGTTTGACGGAAATAACTGATAAAGTGTTTTGAAACTTGGCAAAGATGTTCATTCAGGCGTATTATTAAACATACTAAAAGTCCTGAAGTTAATCTGGAAAAATGGCGCTCCAATTCAGTTTTTTGCTTATATCTCGCTAACCATTAACGATATCGGAATTATTTTTATATAAAAAATAAAGCTTATATATAAAATTCTCTACAAAAAAGTTATATTTATTTTACGGCTCGAGCGTAACAGATTGAGAGTTCAGGACTTTTAGTATGTTTAATATATAGTACGCCTGAATGAACATCTTTGCCAAGTTTCAAAACTTTATCAGTTATTTTCCTCTAATTTTCCCTATTTGACTGGGCTGTTTATTTTTTAAAACAAATTTCTCTAGAACAAAGATATGATATATAATATATGTCTATAAAACTGTCCCTCTCATTTCTTATCTTAATTTTTATATAAGTAACGTCTTTTTATCAAGTCCGTTTTCAGATACTTTTCATAAAAATGGGAAATTAAATGTGCGTGTGCATGCGTGTGCGCGCACGCGCGTGTGTGTGTGTACACCACATACACTGTGTACACCACATACACATATGTATGTATGTACAACCTTATATATGTACGTTATTATTTTTATTTTTTATAGTTAATATTGGTGCTGCCGGTGACCATCGACAAGTACAGGCAGGTGGTAGTGTATAGTGGTATGCACCAACAGCAACCATCAACAAGTATACTAGATGTACTCTCTTGATGTACGATTCATATACTTATATATCTACAATATAAATTACCTATATTATTTTATATAATTATATATATTATTTTTTTATAATTATACGTGTGCGCGTGTGATTAATAAGATATCTATCATAAACGGATATATTATAGAATTATAGATCGATGTCGCATTCTCTATTAATTCAGTTTTTAATTGTCATTAATTGTTTTTAATTGTAATTTTCTTTCTTTTTCAGGTATCTGAGCTTGGTTCGACAGATCCATTCTGCTCAGAAATGACTGAAAAAGCAAAAATATCATAGGTATTCGATGAATTGATGTCATAATACTTATTATTATGACATATAATACCAAACAAAGAATCTCAGAAAGGTGGATCATTTATATAGGGCAGCGAATTGAAGTGTGGACGAATATGTATATAGAATTATTTTTTACAATAACCCAGTAAGCAAGGAAAATTAAGGAGGCTTTAAGGCTGAAGTGGGCAGTGAGGGGGTAGCGCTGTCACACAATGGAAATATGGAGTGCTGCTAATCTAAAATAATTATATTTAAAAAAATATTAATCTAAAATTTTTAAAAAATATGGAATAAAATGCATTTAAAATCCAAAGAATATTAATGTTTATTTATGTAAAAGTCTTACATATATTTTTTAAAACAAATTTTATTATTACTACAAATAATAAAATTGGCAACGGTGTAGAAATGAAAAACTAACAGAATTGATTGACAGAAGAGACTCTCGATTACATTTTGGGATACATGTTAGGTCAGAATCTTCCCGTGTTTTTTAACAACGTTGTCAAGTTTTTTCCATCACACAGCTCTGATGACAAAAATATTATATCTTGACTTATATTTTTTAGTATTGCAAATAAACTATGTGGTGAAATGGCTCGAACTTTAGTACGTACTTTCAATATAGTATACTTCACATATTACACATAAATTCATTTGCTTCTTAATATTTTAAATATAGGTTTTTATTGAAAATAGATATGGAGAATCAGATTTCTCATAAGAGTCCCTTATAAAATGTGGAATTTTGATATTAATTTACGCAAAAATTGGCTGGCAAAAAAATCTGAAAAAATTTACAATTGTTATTTGTAAAGAAACTTCTATTATAAATTTTATGCCATTCTTATCATTTTGCATTATCCTTAAATTAGCGTTTGGAAATATTGACTTTATGTGTATTTTTTAAACGTTTTTTAATAATATTATATACATATTTGAAAAATATTATTTTGTAATATTTTTCTGAATGTTGTTAAAATATTTTAAAAACATTACAGGAAATATTTTTCAAATGTTACTCTGACATTTATTTGAGGTCAATGCAACAGTTCAAAATTCCTTGTAATTTGGACTTAGAAATAACGTTGGTCAGTATATTAATTTTCTGTTGCTATAGGGTTATTTTTTCATATTGTGCACAACGCTTGTCGCGACAGCCATATGTACATTATCCTACATACGATGCGTGAGTGCGTATACACGTGTGTCTCGAGCAGTGCTGAGTGCTTTTTATTTACAGCATATTTATATAAGTAAGTAACTATTATATTCTAAAAGTTGCATATTAATGATAAGACCTCAATTAACCATACGTGCTATAAATAATAGCTGATGGTGATACATAGGATCTCCATTTTTCGATTTACAAGAGAGCTGATTTACAAAAGAGACGAAATACCAAAGCTACGTTCTGTGGACTTGTCCTTGGACATTTATCAAAAGTATCGTCAAGGTTCGTCAATGTTATTATTTTAATAGTACCAAACAGTGTAACTTTTTTTTACAAAATAATCTCAAAATTTGGCGATATTTGTAAAAGATAACGTATATAAGCTGATACAATATGCATCAAGAAGACTTGTTGAAGAAGTACTGTACGGCTTTAATTATACATCATCGTTTGCATGGTATCACTAAAAGAGTAATTTAATATAATATAAAATTCTCATTTTTCAGCAACTGTTTGGCAAAGATCCGGAAAGATTAATAATCCGTTTAAGGGAAGAATAAGAGTTTGAAGAAAAAGAGTAAGTTATATTGAACTAGAGCACTGGCTTGATGTACCTATATCGTATTGCCTAAAGAAGAGGCAGAAGACACCTTAATTTCCCTCATCCAAGAGATGACATCAAAAACTTCCCCCTTAGGATCTATCAGTGATCTTCACCAAAGAAATATTTTGTGATAAACTTGAAACTAATATAGATATATTTTTTATATAAATAAATTACTTAATTTTTTATGACAACTATAGTGTTAGTGTATATTTATTGAAAATATATTGCCTGTGTAATTTAGAAACAAAGGCCCATATTCTGAACTTTACTCTGTTATCGATAAAAGAGAGTTTAGAATATGGGCCAAAATATTAATAACAATTTTAAATAAACATTAGAATTAATATTACGGTAATCTTAATATAATATTGTAATAAAGTTGATAGAACGTTTAAATTTTATTATTCTATCAATATTATCTCAAAAACATTACGGGAATGATAGAAACACCTTAGCGCGCAACGTTATTTGCAACGTTATATCTTTATATCGTTATATATCTTTTTTCTTTAATATAAGGGGAAAAAGAACGATTGATGCGTATTGTATTGATCAAGCAGTACAACTAAAAGCTGAAGCTCACTTCAAGCCCACTTAAGCCTATATACTTTATAAAAAATTATAGATAAACATAGAAACGCGTTAGATCTCTATCTTGAAATCTAACGCAAATTATAGAGCATCTAAAATAGGCCTTGGACGATGTATATAAATTGCGTTATATATTCCAAGGTAGAATTCCATTTTTAGAACTTTATATGCGTCATATATTTTTATGCATATATTTGAATATCTATATATTTTATACATACGCATATTCGAATTAATCGCAAATGTTCTTGCACAAAACGTAAAATTATAAACAGAATTTTATCCTCTGTCTTGTAACACGAATCATAAATCGTCTAAAATAGATTTAATACCCACTTTAGATGACCTGCGATTTGTGTCAAAATTCAACAGATAGAATTCTGTTTATAATTTTATGTGTTTATGAAATCTAATGTGAAAACAAATGGCTTACAGTTTGTTGTAATTAATGATCAATGTATTAAATAAATTTATTTATTGAAAGAGTTTTCCAAAATTTACAATAATAATAATAACAAAAATATGAAATAACCAGATAATAACACTAAACCAATTATTACAATTGATCAATTATCAAAGACAACTGAGTGTTTTATTCGAGATTTCCTCGGGAAAAAATAAAATATCGTTTAATAAGTTTTAACAAATAACGATCTGCTTTGAATTTTCATGAATGAAAAGTTGACTTCTAACTATCTTCGAACTATCTTCTTGGAAAATCTTGTATATGAATCATAGAAAGAAAACAGTTTCTTTTATTTAAATTCTGTTATTTCCTCTCTTTTAGGATGCCCATCTTTTCACAATCTAAAGATGAAACTCCATTTATTCACTCGCAGGAAGAACAATTATATCAAGATGTATCGTGATGAAAAGTTTTCATGCAACTCATGAGTAATTATTAGTCCGCTTTAATATGTACGTAAATATATTGTACAATACTTAATCGAATATATACATGTATATCATTGACCTATATCAATCGAACGATCAAATACATTACTGATCTATTCTAAAAGGATCCATCCCAGTCGAGTTTAAAACATAATAACATTCAATAATTCAGAGAACTCTAATTACTGCTTGATAGCTTCGATAATCCTAACAAAATGCTATTTATTCTCTCAACCTTTTTACATTTAAGCCTCTCTCTAAATGTATTGAAGATTTAAATATTTTACAGGCAAACAGAGAGAGTAGAAACTCGGAGAATAAAATCTATCAGATAAAATCTATTAGATGGTTCTGTTGTCTTTTGCCGATAATAGCAGGCGAAAATATATCATTGAGCATTTTCTTTTTTTGGGGGGGGGGGGGGGGGGGAGAGCGAACAATATATAACAATATTTCGGAATTTCTACCGAATATGTAGAAGCTTATCTCACCGTGTGTGATACTGACATTTTACTCAACGAGTATATACAATTTTTACACATTTACTACCCGTTACATTATTTTCAAGTAGATAGTTATAAAGTGAGAAAATAAAAGTTGTGGTCGTTCAAAATAAACAGGTGGATTTATCTACACCAGTAATCATCTAATGTGTGTGCACCACATGTATAAGATTTTAGTAGTTTGCGTCGAAGGGCCTGCTTCGCTAAACTCTAAGCAAAATAGCGTCGTATTTTCTTCGTATAAACGTGACAGTATCGTTACAAATTCGCTTTCTTTTCTCTCTCTTCATAAGTCCTATTTTTGCGATTATATATCACATGCAGATTAAACGTTTCCATTGGCTTTTAAACGCTAATGATTCACGTTACTGACGCCCTATACTTTTTTCATTTCATATGTAAATGTTGATTTATGCCACAGATGGAGAAAATAACTGGCATTCCTGTTTGCGCGACGTCACCGACGTGGCTTATTGGAGTTTCCGTTCCTCACGCCTCGATATTAAGTTACAATGTCACGTGCATATTATAGCTTTTACATGTAAAACCCTCCTCTGCATGCCGTTATATCATCGTGCGCCATGTCTTATCAATGATTAAAATTGTTTGTCACGCACGGTGTTTGCGGTGCGGCATAAGAGACGGGATTTTTCCCTTATAGAAAAATACTGCAGAAAGCTACTGTAGTTGCGAAAAAAAGAACAAGAAACTATAGCAAATATTACAGTAATTGCTACAGTAACAGTAGTTTTGTGTGCTTTTTTATTCAGTAGCTATATAATTACAGTAGCTTTTTTCATAAGTTATCCGCATTTTGTGAAAAAAAAAAAAACGGAACTAATCTCTCTTTAATTTTACACCTCTTTAATTTTACACCTTTAATTTTACAGGAAAGAGATGACATCGCCTGATTATAACTTGTTTGTAATTCAAGACATCGCTCTTCGCGCGTATCCCTTCATCTCTGCTCATGGTCAACGTAAATGCGTACAATTTTCTCTATTTGTGGCTCGTTAATCTCGGCGATTATCACAATGTCGGGATGAGCGCGACCCTCGACGCGTGCTCGCTGAAACCCCTTCGTGATTGTGTTGATTTATTTCTTCCTTGTAAATAGACAGCAGTAACCTGGGGAATGGTCACCGTGACGGACAGAAGGTGAACGTCAGTCTGTCACGTCGTGAAATTCGCAAACGAGACAGGCGTGTTAATTGTTCGCGCGTTACGACAATATTTATCTACTATCATGACGGCAGATTAATATCACCGGGGCGTGAAGCACTGGAAAGGTCATGCGCCTCGGCGAACTCTCCATTTATCACTATTGGAGTAGCTTATAAGTGGAAGAACTTACGTTTAACGGGCCGATAGTAGTATGTACGTTCCCTTCGACGGCAGACGAGTCCGGCAGTCCGCCGCTTAAAGCAGCCTTGCGAGTAGTTCTCCCGAAGTCTGTCGCAATTATCCGACAATTTGGAACCTTCTCCAAATCAACCTCTTACATCGAAGTGCTGTAATTTAGGATCGGTCGTTATCGTTTCACCTGTACGCGACACGTGTGCTATCAGTATGAGAGCCGCTTCTGATTACGGTGAGACATTCTATTTTTCTGCGTTGCCTCGCATATCCATAAGAAAATATATGTATATGTATATATATGGATGCTCGTTATGTTTTTAATTTGTAAAGTTTTATGAGCTGCATATTATGTTTGTCTTGCATCCCGCACGTGGCCTGGTAAACGCAAGTCACGCAAACTGTCGGACACTGAAAAGTTTTCTGGCATTTATCAAAGACCAGCCAAATGTCAAACCGACGTAACTCATATTATTTCTACTCTATCTTGTATCTTCTTGTCGCTATAATTTCCTACTATACAATGATGTAATAGATGTATGTACATACACTTGGATGTATAATACAAAATCCTTACGCCAATGTGACTTGTCTGACTCGGCATTGCCGTTTTGCGCTTCTCTCCATGTGACTGTCAAGTGTCTCATATTAAAAAGAAAGAGAATAAGAAGAATAGATAACTGCGACAAACATTTAAATTAAGAAGCGAAGATCGCGAAGTGGATCATGTAACATATGTATATATCTCGTCGCAGATAAGAGCGTTCTTAATTTTTTTAATTTTTGAGCGTCAGGATCAATCCGATCAATGATAGGAAATGATATTGTAATTTGTCCGGCTCGGCACTGCAGCTTTGCGCTTCACGTAGCTCTCAAGAGACTCATTAAAGGAATAAAAAGCGGAGAATAAGAAGACTAGATAACTGTGCTAATTGTAAGGTGTATAACTGTTTAAATTAAGAATATCAGCGGAAATCGCGAAACGTGGACTTTGCAATAGAAGAGTGTTCTCTATTTTTTTATTTATTTTTGAACGCCTCAGGATCGATAGTAGGAAATGGGGTCTCTGAGTGACGTACGACCTCTTTTCCATACCGCGAGACTGTTTGGATGTGGACTTTTCCTCGTCAAGGAAGACGATATCGTGATAATGAAGTACGCCGCTATTTATTCGGCCCTGTTCGCATTCCTGTACACCAGCCTCTGCGTCGCGAATTTTTACATGCTCCGCTGGGACGACGTAATCGGACCGAGGCTGCTGACGCTCACCGTGGTGAGGACAGGTCTCTCGTATGCCTGCGTCTTAAGTGACATCGCGATGACATTCTGGTATAACTGGAAGATACGAGCTGCACTCTCACAATTGCGCGTCTTCGACCGAGCGACGAAATATAAGGAACCTGGACACCCTCACAGGATACGTTATTGTTGCTGGGCATTGGCCTTCGCTATTTTGCTGTTTTGGGCAATAGTCGGGTATATAACGTTCTGGTGAGTACTGATAATTTTTATATTAACGGACATTAAAAGAGAATAATAATATAACGGTACATGCGATTAAAAAATTACGGAATATTATAATTTTAATTATATTATTCCTTTACAATATAATATGACAAGAATAACATGATGTGTGACATGACAATATGAAAAAAGTCCATTACATATAATATATTGAATTTATGAAATTAAAAATAAATAATAAATATAAAGAAAGTTAAGATATCAGAACCATATCGAAAATGCGACGTCATTATTTCGCAAATATAAATCCATCTTGATCCCTTCTATCGTATTACGATTGCACTGTTATTCACAATTTTGTCATTCGTAGCGTCGAGCACAAAGACTCCTTGTTCAACGGTATAACTTACGCCGTTGTTAACGCGACGCTGTCGATGCAGCTGATGACGTTCGCCAGCCTGTCATCCCTCCTGTACGAGAGATTCCGCCGTCTCTGTGAATTATTGCTGCTGCCCGAAGGTAGATTTATTGCAAAAAATGGTATGTCTCTCGCGTTTATTGATGCGTTAATAATTTACTGATGATAATTCGCTTTTATATCGCTAATCTGCAGCATCTCGATCCATGCTGTACTTTTAAGAATCTTTAGCCGCTAATCACCGTTTACACGCAAAGTAAAAATGAAAAAAAAAATTGTTTAAAGAGAAAGATTTGTTTGTGCGAACCTTTTGAATCAGTCTATCATCCTTCCCGAGAAGAAAAGTTAATAACATAAAATTGTAATCTATAACGCCAAACTCTTTAATTATCATACTCTTGTTAGTTTTTCTTTATTTTCCTATTTTGTGAAAATACTCTACCTGTTATCATCAATAGTTTACTTTCTACGCCGTGCCGACACGCCTGCTTTCCCACGTTGCCAGTTTGACTGATGAAGGCAGGATAGCCCTGGAAAATAAATAACGACATTGACTTATCGCTCACTTTTTAAATGAGAGTAAAGAGATCTTTCGATAAAATGACGGAAGTAAATTTGATTAACGTCCAGTAAAATTGGATAGATCTTATCCATAAAAAACATACAAAATATAAAAAATCTCTCCATACGTTTATTAAACTTACCTTTTATTTAAACGGAGTCTATAAAATGCAGTTACAACTGCAACACTCCAATCTTTAATAAGTAAGACTTAATGTACATAATTAATAGCTCTTTAAGTGCAAGCAATAGTCAAATCGTCTCCAATCGTCTCAAGAATGATCACACGCAATAGGTATATTGCATTGTTTAAACAGATGGCAAAATCATGGTGGTGGATCGATCGGGCAAGCAGTTCCGTTTGCAAGAAGTGTGGTGGTTGCATTCGTGTCTCACCAACGCGACCGAGATGATAAACTCCGTGTACTCGTTGCAGCTTCTGCTGTGGATCGCCAGTATGTCCTTCAATACACTTACACGCATCTATACGATTAATGATAACATCGCGAACTCGCAACCCCTGCTGATGGTGAGGGAAATTTTATTGGTGTCTGCTTGCGTGACGAATCTGCTGATCATTACCATCATCTGTCACGTGACTGCGACGGAAGTAAGTTGATCTATTTTCGAGCAAGGAAGGTCTTTCGCCCACGATTGACAAGTTTATCGCCCTTTTTTTTTTTAAAAGGCTAATCGCGTTGGCAAGATTGCTTTTACACCGTCATCAGCCATCCTCACCAAGAGGAATTTTACGCAGGTAAAAATTCTGCTAATTTAGTTTTACACTCAAACTCTAGTCTATTATAAAATTATTAAAGTAAGAAGTAATATAAAATAGTAGATAATAATAAAAAAAGCGAAGAAGAAAATTTTTCCAGTTTTATTCTAAACATGCAGCTAACTTTTTCTATTAAATATTAATTAAAATAGATAATTGTAAAATAATTGCAGGATTGCAACGTAGAAGCTGTGACCTACTTCCAACTACGGCAAGTACACTTCTTTGCTTCTTTCGGAATCATACGCATCGACCTTCCATTGCTTCTTTCGGTGAGTCCCGAGCAAAATAATACGTAACTCAATCTTTATATCTATATTTTGTACTAATAAAAAAAAATATATATAAAATGTATATCAAAAATACTTTTACGCAGCACAATAAAGATAAGAAATCGTCCGGGAATGTTGCAGTTTGTGCTTGGAATGTTCATTTAATCTGTCGCTGCACAAAATCGTTTCAAAGATTCTTCATATTTCCATAACTTTCATTCGTTACTTCCGCAGATAGCCTCTGGTATAACTACGTATCTGGTGATCCTTCATACAGCGAACGTTTAGCGGTAGAGAGATCCTCGATGCGCTGCATCCGTGCGTTCAATTGATCAGTTTATCGTCCCGTCAATTCCACCCTCATCTTTTCTCGCGGCTTTACGGATCAGCTGTGGAGTCGAATAGAATAGCCAAGGGAAAACCTGTAAAAGGTAAAGGGATACAATAAGGAGATATTTTTATCACATTTCGATTAATTTTTAGCGTCACACGCTATACGCAGACGCAAATACTGCATGGGGAAAAACAGGACATTTGTCCGTATGCCCATGACATTCGACCTGTCGTTTTGCGTTAAGAGAGCACGTTGTCGCTACAGTAATACGAGCAGTACGTTTTTTACAGATCGAACACGCCGGTACAACCAACGAGGAAGGATGATGGATGTTGAAAAAATGTGTCGGTGATATTTCTTCCATTGATACAATTATTGTGAAGTACATTAAGGACCGTAAACTATTATTCAAAAAACTTTTATATCTTTTACCGTAACTACTCGGCACTCGGAAAAAACAAATATCGGTTTTAATTCTAGGGAGCGTTTCAGTCCTTAAAATAAAATTGAGCACAGTTACAAAAATGTCTCTTATTTCAACATTATAACGTATTTAAAGCTCATCAAAATTAGAGAGGACAATTGTTTGATAATGATTTACGTGCATTCGCTGGCGTTAGGATGCAAGCAGCAAGAGGAAGATAGTGCAGACAAGAGAAAAATAATCGATCCATTGAAAATCGAGCTAAAAGTTGCAGTTAAATCCAAGCACTACTTCAGACGACGTTATTGAAAAATAGCTTCAAAATATATCACACGCAATAAATAGAGAAATTTTCGCTCGTCTAAATCAGCAGCTGACACAATAAAATACGGCCAATTTTCGAGCAATGTTAGGGTAATAAATAGAATATCCGATTAATTTTCAACGAATTCCGTTTTATTAAATAAGCTTACGTTTCGACGTAACATGGTCTTCCTCAGAGCAAAATATAAATGTAAATTTTGCTCTGAGGAAGACCAAGTTAGGTCGAAACGTAAGCTTATTTAATAAAACGAAATTTGTTGAAAATTAATCGGATATTCTTTTTATCACCCTAACATTGCTCAAAAATTGGCCGTATTTTATTGTGTATATCATACGCAAATATATCACTCTTCACAGTATATTATAATAATAGAAAGAAAACTAATCATATAGACTAAAAGTGCCTTGAATCTTCAAATATTGTTTTTCACAAACTATCTTTAAGACCATTAATATATGTATAAGTATACATGAGCTTTAAATTAAGGCTTTTTTCTTCAAGTTGACAGTATATTTTGAATTACAAAACGTTCCTTTCAACTTTCCGTGATCTCCTTTTGCTCAATGATAAGAGGATATATTATCACTTTATTTGCATTAAAAACTCAACGCACAAAACTGAGCAATTTGTGAATGAAAAGATATAATTTCCTCTCGTGCCAAATATAAGACGCGCGCACGAGCGTTATATTTATACTTATATGCAATAAAGTAATAAATTATTATCTGTAGAATAGAGAAGAATGATATTTTGATGCATTATTTTATTTTCCTAATTTCTTTCCTTCTCCAAATACTTTCTAAACAAGACTAAGATCTGCGTTTCACTTTTCTACATTCTTTCAGAATTATGATATTGCACGAGAAAGCAATACTTTTAATAAAGTAAATATCGCGGATAATTCGTTAATTAATATTCAAATTCACTCTAAATTATATACATATATACCTAATGTTTAATGTTATGCAAATTCTATTATATCACATTGTAATAAATAAACGTTAAAATGAAGACTGAAAAAATACCCGACATATATTTTTATAATTAACATATAAATAAAAAATAAAAAATAAGTTGATTTTTGATAGTACAATTCTGAGAGTAGGTACATATATTCTCTCGGTCACTAGAGTGCGATTAAACCAATAACGGGTTATTTCAAGCAATCTGTATAAACAAACATACGATTTTGCGCAAATGTCTTGGAAGCAGTGGAAGAATTATCTACGCGCATATCTATCGTTGGTCGAAAAACGGAGCTCTTTCCATTTGTATTCGAGGTGTTCCTTTGTAATTTTATTAACGCTTTCTTGCCGAATATCGTAACTTAACTAAAGTTTGTCGCTTGTGTAACACATTACGTCTATACCTACACATTCAAGATTTTAATCTCAATGATATTCAACGGTACTATTGTGTGTACTGGGTTGTTTACGTATCAATCTACAATGATGCGGGTCAATCGCGCTGCGCGCATCTGTTTAAGATTTATATCAAGGTGAAGAATCTATTTCGAGATTTATCCCAAAATTTGCCTTGACATACGATCACTCTTGATAGAAGCAATTAAAGAAGTAGATTTTTTTATATTTATAAAAAATATATACGTATAGGCAAATTATAGAGAAAGATAATGTCTCCAGCTAATATTATAGCGCACACTATTTTATAAAAAAATTAATTTCGTAGGAAAAAGGAAAGTAAATGATTAAAAAAATTCTAAAGTTATAATTTTAGAACACAGATTATTTCAATTAAGATTTGTTACCTTTAAATAATACCAGAAATACTAAAACATTTGAAATAATAATTCGAATCATTTATAACAAACGACGGTCGTAACATGTGTATCGCAAAATATCAATCGGTTAAACTTCTTAAACTTTTATTTGAGAATTCAGTGTTTTTAAATTATTATCTTATAATATCTTTTTCGCTAAAAAATGCAGGAGATGGAAATGATGAAAGGAGGCGTCGATAAAACCGAACATCAAGAGGATACCTCAAGCACTGGCCCCGCATGATTGTACGAGCATCGTCGCGGCTAGCTGTAGTTTCCGCCAGAATTTCTACACAAACGCCCAAGGGAAATAAAGCTGCCGCTAAACAGTCTCGTCCGTGCGTCTGCTCGGACCGCGATTCGAACTGGTGCCGCGACCCCGACGGCTACTCCAAGTGCTACCGCACCGCGAGTCCTATCCTCCCGTCAAGCTCGACGCCAATAAAAGATATTTTCCGGGAACGTAAAGTGTCGGAACTGCGAAGAAGTTGGACCCACATTGTGCGCAATTGCCAAAAGACTACCGGCTACGTCGTTACAGCTATGACGAGTCACGGTATCGTCGCGAAAACTTATTCCTCGGGGAAAAAAGTCGTCGAAGCGGATTTTTCTGTTATCCGGATTGAGACCCGCGTCGCAAAAATCCCGACTTCTCGTGTGTAACATTTTTTATTATTTGAGACTACCGTCGTTACTTTCTGTTTTAATATTTTCGAGGCACATCTGGCCTTGGTTGATTCGGAATCCGGTCGTAATAATCGCACACGAAGATCAACAGTGATGGCAAACGAGACCATATCGTCGAAAATCGAGAATGTGGTCAAGATACTGTGGGATTTTTACGATTACTTTCATGGAAGCGACAAGGACTACCTATTGATTATTCTCTACGCACCAACCGTGCTCGTAGGTGTGATAGCAAACATTTTTGTGATCATAGTGGTTTGCAATTATCATTTAAAGAGGTATGTAATTGCCGCACCTGTGCCGAGTCCTTCATTAAGTTCAGAGTGTACTAATTACAAATTATCTATAATGTCTGGTTATTAATAAAAAGGCGAAGATGAGGGGCGCACAATTAGCCCCCGCATCTTTTGAATTTTATATCTTTGTTAAATTACATTGTGCTATGTTGGATTTTTGTCGGATTTTCGGATTGCTGCAGTAGTTTTTCAAATCTTTTAAAATTCAAAAACAAAAGGCGGTATAAACGAAGCGCATTATAATTTTTTATTTTTTTATTAGTCGGGAATAAGATTCGTTTCGATATTCCCGAAATAAGTAATTTAGCATCGGTAGCCACAAATCTATTACTTACTGTTAGATAGACAACGAAATTGAAGAGCAGGCGGAACAAGATGATTTCCCCGATGGCTCATTGTGATCACATTGTGTACGCGACTTCCGTCGGCACTTCGCGTGAAATTCTGGTTGCAAAATAATCCGAGAGCTACTACTGCAGCTGCTACATACGTTCGTCCATTATGATCGAATGCATCGCGGATGGTTTATTTACATGATACGGTGCTACGCCGCGTATATAATCCGGAAATAAGCAACCCAAGGATATATGAAGCTTCGTGAAATACCTGAGCAGTTACGAGCACTGCACTAGAATATATAATATATATTTTTCATTAGAGCAATAATCTGCATCTTCTCCGAAGACGGAATTAGACTAGCTATCTTGATTAATGTTTCTACCGAACCCAATGTGAATATCGTTTTGGAAATTCGAACGCTGTTATAAAATTGTAATTTGGCTGTTATAAAAAAAAGTAATCTGATAAACTTTTAAAAGTAAAAACATATATTTAGAAGCTTTGCAATTTCATTCCAAGAGAAACAGGAATCTTTTGCACTGCTACTGATTCTTCTTTTGTCGGACTTATTCTGAAATATTTTACGAACTCTCTTTATTTGTAAAAATTTACACCCCCCTCTCTCTTATTTATCCATTCTTAACTGAAGTTTATTCGCTGCCATTAAACCTGCCAACTTAAACATTTTTCTCGATATCATAAAATATTCATCGAGTATTGACGGAACAAGAATATCATCAGTATAGACAATAATTTTTTATTTATGTATAAAGTTAGTTAATACCAATGGTATAACATTAAAATTTAATACTATTTTTAATTCAAATGGCATGTAAACAAATTTGGTCAAAAAGTTAGTAAAAGCTGTAATTTGAATCTTCTGCCATTCTTATGTAATAAAATTCGTCGTTTATAAATCTATTGTGAAATATTTTTTTCTACGTAACAAATTATTTCTTTAAGTTTTTAGTAACAGATAATCATTTTATATTTAATGTGATATTATTATAATAGAAAATATAATCTCAATCTTCAAGTTTGTTAACATATTTAAATTTATAAATATATTAAGTAAATCGCACAGGAAAGAAAGAGAGCGAGAGATCTCTGTGTAAAAATAAAGGTACAACCAAATCAGCTCTCTTTTTACAGCGTTACAAATTATTTTGTGGTTAATCTGTCCGTGGCTGATTTGTTGGTTGCCACAATATGCATGCCGATGACGATCAGCCAAGAAATATCGATGTCATGGAATCATAGTGAATTTCTATGCAAACTGACTTCTTACCTACAAAGTACGTATTTTTACAGAGAAGCCCTTAAAAATTGATCACACAGATAATAACATTATTTGCGTGCATTTTATTTTATTTTATTATGTAAATAATATTGTAACAATATTGCTGATTTTCTAATCACTTTTTGTAGTATTTTTTATATGCCACTTATATAAAAACATTGTAAACATTGTAAATAATTATTAAAATGGAAAATTATATATGTAATTTAAAAATATATACATATAATAGATGTTCTTTTACGTTACGTATATAAATTTCCTAATCGGCATAATCAGTTAATCACTCGTATTTGCAACAGGTGTAAGCGTTACCGCCTCGATATACACTATTATGGCTATGAGCATCGATAGATATTTGGCCATAAGGAATCCCATGATGCTCCGCTGTATATGTAGTCATAGGAACATCATTCTCGTTATTATAACTACTTGGCTGGCGTCCATGGCTTTCTTTATTATAATTTACGGGGCGGTAAGTCTAAATCGGTACTGCAATATCAATTTATCGTGTTGATTGATTGACAAATTGTGGAAACTAATTTATGAAAATGATCATATCTATATATCTACTCTGGCACTGGTGCGCTATTATGAGTTTTATATCCCTTTCCCGTAGATGAGATTCCAGAATCCGATGGCGGAGGTCATCAACAAGACCCTGGACTTGATGGCAAGTGAGAATTTCTCGAGCAACACCATCTCGCCGATACCGCCAGACTTTTATATGTGCACGGAAGATTTCACGTCGCTGGGAATCCGACGAGACGTCTTCGGGAGCGTGCACTTTCTGTTCTCCACCGCTATTCCATGTAAGTTTATATAGTAATATATTTCATTGTACCCCCTGTTACACAAGAACTTCCATCGTTATATTTTCATGAAACGTACATATCAGATTCTTACATACTTACATGCATAAATAAATATATAATACATACAAGAGCAGTACGTTATTTTCTTTTTGAAAATTTTTGTACATTTACTCTGTTGCATGCATTATAATCGCGTGACTGAAACACGTACGTTACAAAAATTATCTGTCTTATTGTTTATGTTTTCCTTTTTTTTACACGTTTTCGCATTATGTGTTTAGGTCTCGTTGTATCACTGACCTACTCGATGATTGGCTTCACTCTTTGGTCTAGAAAGCCACCCTTATTCGACTGTGATAACAGGGACAGTGCTAGCTCGCGACAGGTCAGTTCAATATAACTTTAAAAATTTTGTAATTAAATTAGCAACTTTCTTAGAATTTTCCTAGAAACCACGCTTGATTAAGAACATTTCTTTTCTTATTTTTCTATTAATTGATATATATTAATAAAAAGCGAAAGTATATTATAAAAACGATTTTGTGCTCCCGTGTAGTTTGGAATCTATATTTTTATTAAACTCCATCACCGGATTCATATTAGGCATACAATCAATTCCAACTTAAATTCAATAGACACGCTGATATCTTCCGTTCGTAGGGCTTCAAATTAAGACATGACAGAAAACGAGTTGCCTTGATGTTACTATTCCTCGCCATACTCTTCGCTGTGTGCTGGGTGCCCTATAATATTGTCAGATGTTTGATCGATCTCGACGTTATCGGTAAGTGCAAAAATCTCTATTTTCCAAAGATAACATTTTTTAGCCGAAATATCTATGTTAAAACCATGAGTACTTGATATATTTCCCCTACCTTGATTATGGTAGCCAAGTGAATTTTTTATAATAAAAGTCTAACGCACACAGTAAGAATATGCACTCTTCCCCATATCGATAAGACGCAATAAATGTTTTTTAACTAATCATAATTAATTTTAGTCAACTTAAAATTCTTATGCGCTTTGTTTGCAGATCTAACGATATCGACTGGCAACACGTTGAAATACTTTCTGTTTTTGGGACATGCAAACAGCGTCCTGAACCCCGTGGTCTACTGCTGGATGACGCGGGGTTTTCGTCAGAATCTCGCGAGGATTCTGCATTGTATCTCTAGTAATCTATCGCAGCATGATTCCTCCCGAAGAGTAAGTCAATTACATACACGTCCTTAACCTTTAATAAATATACTTAATTTTTACTACAGAGGGGTTGAAATAATCCTTCGAAGCAATCTTTATTTACCTGAACAAATACGATAAGAGATGCGCGCACACGTCTCTCCAAAATGCAGAAATACGTCCACCAAAGAAAAATTTTTTTTATTAAATTTTCTAAAAGTAAACACTTAATTATAAGAATTATAATTTATATTATAAACGCGTATTTGATAACAATTAAATAATACATATAATGTAGATTATTATAATTTTATGACATGCTTCTTTACCAAAGTATTCATTAAAGCTCCTGGGTAGTCACCGCAGCCATATTGAATTCCTGCTATCGAGGCGAGAAAAACAGCTTAAACAGCCTATATTTTGTCGTCCATGACATTTTCAAATAAAAAGACATTTCAATAAAATATTATTATAGATCGTTTCAGAACACTTCCAGAATTGACCGAAAACAATCCTTTTCCCTCCACAATGAACAGTCATAAGACAAAGCCTAAAATACAACTTGTTTACGCGTATTTTAGGCTTCGTCTTATGACTGTTTGTTCAGTGTAGAGGGAAAAGGATAGTTTTCGGTCAATTTTGGAAGTGTTCTGAAACAATCTTATAATGATATTTTATCGAAATGTCTTTTTATTTGAAAATACCATGGACGACAAAATAGGCTGTTTAAGCTGTTTTTCTCGCCTCGATAGCGGGAATTCAATACGGCCGCGGTGACTACCCAGGAGCCTTAATTACACGGCATTAATTACAATATTACACGTGAGATAATAAGAATACTGAAATTGACTATACTAAAATAATATTTCTAACGATCGTTATCCGATTATTGTCTCATTCTGCCTTAAGCTATTTAAACTATCGCGGCTTCTTTCAAATTCTGCTAATTTGACTGGATGTCAAGATTCGATTTCACTCGCTCGAGTGACGAAAATTATATGAAAATCGATCGCTCCTTTGATATTGTTGCAGAACGTAATGACAACCGCCGACGACAATAACGTGCAGCGCATCCCGATATGTTTACGAAGGCAAACGCTGTCTACAATGCATAAACATCATGCTATTCTACAGCGACGAAAATTGCTCGCGTCAGCTGTTAGGAACAGCATTGATAGTCCGCATCAGCATGAAGACGTCGAACTGAGAAACATCTACATTCTGAGCGACATTCTGAGCGCGCAGATCGATCCACCGAAAAACGATGATAAGAGAGATCAACAGCGGAAGGAAAACCAGAATGAATCGGAGATCAGCCAGCCAGAGTCAAATACTTCATACAGATGAGCGACGTTAATTAATCGCTCCACTCGTCTTATTTCCAGGGATAAATATTAGTTATCACTTGCTTCCCACTTAATAAAAGGATTCTTTCTTTCTTTATTAAAACTTTATTCTCACAATACGAGTATAGTACGCAATGCGAGAGTCCGAGCGCTGTCGATCGTCGCTGCACAAAGACATTTACGACACAATGTATGATACAATGAGATTTGTACACTTGTAATATATCGATGACGGGATACCTGCTGTGTGCGTGCGTGTATGCGTGTATGCGTGTGTCACGTACGTGTTTATATGTATAGTCCATATAAATAAAATATCATAGAAAAATATGTATGCTTCGCAGTATGGCCCCACATGAATCGCATCGCTTACGTCCTAAGCTCCTAGTTGTTCTTCGCATTCCCACGGGATGATCTCTGCAGTCCCCGCGTAATTTTCACCCTTTATTTCGTTTCTGCTATTGACGTTTATTTCCTTTTCTACCAAAAGGAATTTTCGATTTTATGATTTTGCTTATTGCATTTTCATTATAGAAAAGGAGAGACACCACGCTCGTCTCCCACTTGCCTCTTCAATATTTTATATGGTATAAAAAGTAATCAATACGAGGTAGTCATAGCAATCTTAAAAATCGTACTCGTCTACAAACTTTGATGTTTATGAGGTCGCTCTTGACTGGCATTCCCGCGATTATACCCGTGGGAACTCGAAATACCGAAAGCATATTGATAGCGTTAATTATGCATTTACTTTGTGTAAATTTTATTTATTTACTCAGGAACCTTGTATCGTTCGCGTGAGGCAGCTTGCTTGCCGCACGAGGATGAACGAGCGGGGTAATCTACGACGACCGCCTATTTTTCTTATTATGGAATCATTAAGGAAAATTTTCTTTCAATTTTTTTGTAAAATTATCGTTTGCATAGCAAGCTACAAGATGAATATATACAAAAAATTATCGATCAAATATAAATTATATATATAATTACTACAAAATATTTTTTGCATCACAGCAAACTACAAGAGGAATATATAAAAAGAATTATCAATCTCATGTGAATTATATATATAATTACAAAATAAATTTAGAAGAAATACAGAAGTGTGATATTCTTTGAAAATGTTGCGCGTTCAGTGTCCGCAAATTTTTTCCGGATTCCGTCCGCAAACCAGTCGCAAGCAATAATCCCCGAGATGCTCGACCGCGTCGTCTCTTCTACAAAAAAAATTCTCGCGTACACGATCGGTTTGCGCCTTTCATCAAAAAGCGATCGTCGCGCGACCGTCCCCGTCTGATCTTCATCGTCATTCTTTATCCCCCGCGAAGCCTACCCGCCGCACACTCACCACCCTATAGTCCCGTTACAGAGATCCTTGTAAACCGACTCCGCTATCACGCCGTGACTCTGACTGTGACTGTTCAGGAACCTCGACTTGTCGCACGTCGTCGACGATCTCCTCTGACCGACGTAGTCGACGCTGAAGTTGTGCCTCGCGTGTAATCTACTACCTTGATCGCGCGCCGCGCTTTTGACGCGATTGTTGATCGTCGCGGTATCCGCAACGGCGAACGATCTGTCGACGGCCGCGGCGGGCCGGTTGTCCCTACCGCGGCAAAACGTGCGATCTCGCGCTTGTGAATGCTGCTGCGCCAGCAACGGCACCGTCTGATTCAGATAGTTGCGGACGGCCTGCGGATGGTAGCTGACACGCGGCGATTCCGGACTGCTGACTCCGCCCCCGGTGGTCCTGACGTCCCGGGTCCTGACGATGGTTCTTGCGACGTTGCTGGGCTGTCTGATACTGTTCGGACTGTCGCTGATCCTGATCAGCTTCGCCGGCATCGTTTTAGGTCGATTATCGTCGCCGCGGCAATTAGCGGACGCCGGAGCGAAGGGCCTCCATGCCTGCGTGAGGGCCTGTTGCCTGCAGGCTCTTCGTGGCTTGGCGCGTTGTGCCGTTGCTGCTAATTGGTTCGATCTGCCTCCGACGCCGGACTGAAATTGAAGGAATTCCGTGAACGTGCGCACCGGCGTGAACCGATTGCGTTGATTGCGACCTTGATGCATGGCTTGATGATTAGGTTCGATAAGAGTGCAAAGAAGTAGTTCCTTACGTACTGATGAAGACTGGGGTGATTCTACCGGATCCTATCGACGTGTTTAACCCCGCGATAATGATGCGCCATTGAGAAGCACTCCAACATTTTTATTTCGTATATAAAGAAATTCGATACCGTTGAAATTAACTTTATAAAATCTCTTTTATTAGCTTATTTAAAATTAATTTTCTTACCGAGATAATAAAATTACCTAAATTATGCTAATTATGCGGCACTTGCTATTACAGCGGGGCTAAGAGTTTGCTCTCAAACGTGTTTGTCGAACGTGGAGTGCGTAAAGTAAGTATAAGTTGAATGCATCTGCTAGGTGACGCATAAAATAAGTGGTTACAGTACCTACTAAACGCAAATCCCACACGACATGCAGCCTGTAATAACAAAATTTACCGTTTACCCTCTTGCGTAAGGTGACTCTCGAGACGAGGGGCGACGGAGCAAACGTGGGGAGTGTGAAATAAATGAGAATTTATGTTACGCTCACCATGGCCACCTGATCCGATTGAATGGAACGCTGGGACTTGGACAGCTGCGAATGCTGCTGCGGCTGCTGCTGCTGATTAAAGTAGAAGCAACTCTTGACCGCTGCCGGGGGTATGTTTCCGTTCGTCAAGTTACAAGCGTACTGAGTCGCCACGTTCCTAACTGTTAATCGCAAACGATAAGTGATTGAATTTTGTTGGACACCGATTTTAAACCTTGAAGATCTTTTTGATAGGTTTAACTTCTGATTTCACTGGCACTCTAATTAATTAATTTCTATTGTTTACCAGCAAAGTTTTAAATTGATTGAGAAGATATTATTAATGTAAAATTGTTCTTACCATTATGCCGGGTATTTCTAAAGGTTTCTTGTGTCGGCACCTCTACGGAATTGTTCACCGTCTGCGTTCTTGTAACGCCACGCGCGGTATTGTCATCTTGAGATGGCCTGATTGTCTTCTTATTTGGCAATGACGAGCAAGCTGAAAATAAAATAGTTTACGTGAAAATAAACTAAAAATTAATAGCATAAAATCGCGGGAGATAAAAGAATCTTGTATAATACATTCCTCTTACCGACAATTGTGTCACCTTGGCCGATCACTAGATTACTCTTACTAGTTTCCTTCTTAATGCTTTCAGACAATCGCCGCAGCCTGGATTTCGATCTGTAAAAATGTGTTGGCGCGAGAAAGAGGAAAAACTATTAGTATATAAAATATATAAATATCTTTGTTAAAATTATTCTTTATAATGGAGAAGATTTATTGTGTTATATTTTAATAATGCAACCAAATCTCCATTGCAGTAATAATCGCTGGCTACGTGAATAAATGTTATGCTCACATATTTTTATGTTTCCGATGCTTTTCGTCCATCATCGCGTAGAGCTTATTTCTATATTCATCGACTGACAGCTGCACATCGTCACTCAATAACGGTACGACGCTGGAGCCTCTCTCCGGTTCGTTTCCTCGTCTGTGAAAACTGTTGAAAAGAAATTTTAATATGTATTTTAATCTCCATTAATGTTTTAAATATAATTTAATAAAATCTTTAATAAAAGGTAATGGCAGGCGTAAAAATAAAAAAAATTTTCTCATGTTAACTACACGAACTATCAGCTTCACATTACAAATAAAACAATAGATGCAAAATGTAAAAAACGAAACAGTGATATTCCTTATATTTTTGCAACAAGAAATTTAAAAAACGAATATTTTTTGCTCTGTGTGCATGCGTACAGATAAATTATAAATATTGATTGTGTAAAGAATAATGGAATTCATGGATGATTCCTCAAAAAAAGAATAGAAATTTAATTTAAAAAAATTTTGCTTCCAGATCTATCTACCTCCTGCAAAATTATAATAAATATACTCACTCGGCGACGTACGGATGCTCTAGCGCTTCGACTGCGGTAAGCCGTTGTGTGGGGTTGAAGACTATCAAATTGCTGATAAGGTCCAAGGCTTTCTCCGACACTTCCGGCAGCAAATCTTTCAAAGTCCGTCTGGGTCTGTTGGGCGACTTTTCCAACAAATTGGTTCCATAACCGGCGCTGACCGATATTAGATCTTAAAAAAATAATTTGCGAAGGACTCAGTCATATTAGTTTTCTCCCTTTTCTTCTTGCCTTCTCTTTACTACCAAAACAGTCGTAAAAAGGATTACCTTCGTCTGTCGGTGGCGGCAAGGTTACCATTATTCTCTCGACTTGGTTTATTGTCGATGAGCCGGGAAAGAGTGGCTTCTCAAGTAGCATTTCACCGAGAATGCAGCCTAAGGACCACATGTCTATCCCTTTTGTGTACCTAAAAATATTTATATTGCTATAAATAGAATCCAATTCTTGCACGGTCCAGACCTTAATAAATAAAGAGCGCATAAAAGAAATTCTAAGTTCAAGAAACATTAAAGTCCACGCATTTGTGGATACAAAAGTACGCGGCAGATACACGGTATTTTTTATAATATTAAACTCTATAATGAATTATTATAAATAAATTTTATAATATTAAATTATACTGATAAATTATTGTAGATAAATCATTTCACACTTAAATTAATGACCATAATGTTTTCCCTAGTCTTAACCGGAACTATTCTTGTTCGCGTAATCAATGAAACGCGAATAACTCTCTTCGTGACGCTCCAGACAGAAGCAGGCCGAAGTGATATTTCAGTTCTGTTACGGTTCCAATTTAAATACGGCGTATTCATAACGGTGTGTTCTAGTTTAACTAAATAAACGTCTCGTTTAACTAAATAAATGTCACCTCTTTGAAGCTATGAGAATCTCTGGTGCGCGATACCACCGAGTGGCGACGTAGTCCGTCAGTGTTGGATCACTTCCCGTCTCGCCGTCACCCTCACCGATCTGCGTGACCGAGCGTGCCAGACCAAAATCCGCGATCTTGCAATGGCATTGCGCATTCAGAAGTACGTTGGATGGCTGCAATGAAAGAATAGAGCAAACTCGACATAATGGGATAGTGTGTTTCTCCATCATATGAACAAATGGAGCAAACTGAAAATTTGATGATGAAAAAATTACAAGAACCAAGAGAACTTCATAAATTCTTTTCTCATCTCAAAAATATGTACAAAAAAGTACTCTGCGCATTTATGTGACTTAGGAAAAATTGAAAATTATAATTAAGGCTTAAAATTTTCTAAAAATGTTTTTTTTTTTTTTTAAGAAAGATTTACAAGACTTTTTAAACGTTTTCAGATCATAGGGCTCAGCATATCACCTTCAAGTCCCTGTGGATGACGTTGCCCGAGTGTATGTACTTGATCGCCTTAAAAAGTTGGTACATAATGAAGACCTTGTGGATGTCCTTAAGGATGTTGCCCCGTTTGATGACGTTGTGAAGATCGGTTTCTGGGGAAACGGGCCGAAACGTGTTTCAGGCCAAAAGTCTGAGAATCGGCGCACATGGCGTGACCTTCGTGTGCGTATTGTGTGCGAATTTCTTCTTCGGACCGGGTAAAACTCACCCATGTACTCGAAAACGAGGTAAATGTCCCGATCGTTGTCCGCCTTATGCAGCCCGATCAGCTTTATAATGTTCTCGTGATTGGCGAACGACAGTAAGAACATAATCTCGCGGAACGTGCGCTGCGCATCCGTCTGATTTCTGAAGGCGTCGAAGATCTTCTTCACCGCGACGGTGTCCTTCCTTTTCCTCTCGATCGCCTTCCATACTATACCATAAGCCTGTATAAAGCAAAGAGAATTAAGTTAAACGATATATTACTATTATTGTAGAAAATCTACAAAAAAATAGGAAATTTTTAAGAACTCCGTCCGTATATTTCTATCAAAACTGCGATTACTCAATAGATATTTTTTATAACATTCAAGCAAATGTACATTAATGCCAAGATGAATTATATACACAACTATTTTACATAATCACATTTTTTATTCTCTTATATATCTTGTACTTTTGCCATTGCAATTATCTCGATTGTGCCGTAAAGTTTGGGTAAGAAATACGATAGCACGATGCATGAATATTGCACAACTTTCCAATTTGCATTATCACAGAGTATGAATGAGACCTGTTATATCAAACTGTTATCAGATACAAATTATGTAAATAGATGTCCAAACAAAAATTGCCTTGCGGTACCATAATCCGTTTACCATCGTTGCGACGGCGACGATATCGATTGTCTCCAACTTTACTTTTCCTGACGAAAGGGATTATTGATACCTTCAAAAGTTAGAAAATGTTGATATAACGGAAGTTACTATCCATTTCTATTACTATTCATACCATAATGTATACTAGTATTTTTTATTATCAAGATAGCGATAAAAATATTTTAAAAAATAATTTTAATGGAAATAGATTTTAAAACTTAAAATAATCGAAAAAAAGACTGCGCATGAAAGAACTCTGTAGAGCAATTATAAAATCATTTTGATAAAATAACAAGAAAATTGGTCAGCTTCTGTAGAAAACTCCGAAATATCAAGAAACAGAAATATCAAATTATATAGTTTGCTTTTCGTCAAACTGTATATCACAGTTAAAAATTTGATGCTTATATGCATCCACGTGCGTCTCAACTTAATATTTCTCCTGTAATTTACATATTAACGATGAATAATACGTCGCAATCTCGAAATAAAATATACAGTGTAACTTGTACGTGGATTTACTGCTCCAACAAAAAGAAATAACCGCTGCGCAGTTATACAAAATTCACACAAAAATATTTGTATAGGCTATAAGCCCAACCGAAAATCTTCTCTAATTAATTGTAAACACAGAGTAACTTTTGACGCATGTATAAATAATTCAGGCAAACACATTTTACATCAAAATCCACGTATTTTTTTATTTCACACTATGGGGATGAAGGTATAAATTCGCGATGAAGCTTGCTTCCGTGTCATCCGCAAAATTTTCTGGGTGAATTACGTAGGTGAAAGTGGATGAAAGGGAGAGAACAATGTTATTACCCCTTTGCCGAGACGTCGTACAATGTCGTACTGCTTGCTGATATGCGCGTCAATCTCGGAGACCTTCTCCGTGGCCTTCTTCCCCGACATCGTCGCGGCAGCGGAAGCGGCAGCGGCAGCGGCAACGGCGGCGGCGTCGACGGTATCCTCGACTCGCAGAAGACACGGTCCCGGGACGAGGGTGAACCTTGGCACGTGGGTGAGCCTTTCGGACGGACGTGGAGAGAAGTGCGAGCCGTCGCGGCGCATTCACATCCTCGTACATCGGGCGGGCGACCCCCGGGCGAGGAGATTCTCTTTTTCACGCGACCCTCGGGCGCGACAATGCGTGCCTTTGTTTACGGAATTGACGGCAGTTGCCGAGGCGACCGTGTCCACGGCTGCCAGCGATGTCGCCCTACATAGATGAATTGCAAATAGACCGAGCGTGAGAAACGCGAATCGTAAAATACTTATAATATGGAAGAGAAATTAATTGAGTTTAAAAATTAATTGAGATAAAATTAATTGACTTATCGATATTTTTTTCTTTCCTTTTTCACTTATTGCGTTTTATGTAAATTAAGGCTTACATTTTCGTCTTTATACGTTAAAATTTCTCACGATATCTGATAAATGAGGAACAATAGAGAATTTTGTATCATAAAAAAGTATAAAATTCTCTTTTAAAAAATCTACAAAAACGGAGCATAAAAATATATATATTTTTTTTTCTCTAAAGTGAAATTTTTGTTTCTATTTATACGTTTATTTCATTGTTATCTGATATATTAATTTTTTATTGCTATCTGCCTAAATTTATATTTGTATTACATAGTGCATTTTTTTCATAACTATAATAATATAAAATATAAATCAAAAATAAAACTAAACGCTCTCGATATAAACAATCAAATCGATACAATAAAATAAGCTATATAAGGCATATAAAGAGCGGGGCGCCGGTATATAGTTAAAGCGAACATATATATATATATGTATATATATATACATATAAACGAAACTGTTGGCAATCGGGATTGTAGGCAAACGGGACCCCCCCTAATACACAATTATTGATAAGATTGCGCGTAAACATTTTATTCTTTGAGATTTAATTAAGAGAAATCTTCGAACGAATTGTAAAATTTCTTTATATCTTCTTTTCTACACTTACTTGCAATAATTTGCATATATTTTCTTACTATCAACAGCAGAAATATTTTTAATGTTAGTCAGTTCATGTTGACAACCGCGCGTTGTAGTTAATTTATTAAATAAATGCCGCACATGTGCGGCCGTGACATTGATACGCTTGTTTTTAATTTCTACATTTATTTTAATAAAACGGTGAATTTATCAAGAGAGTCCTTAACTAATTTAACTCAAATAAACAGAGCGCAAAAACGATCGTGCGACAGCGAAATAGCTTCTCTTAAAAACAGAAGCAAAAGCAAGAATAAATATTTGTGTAATCGGAACGTCATACATCATTGCCTTATATCATTAATTCATATAAATTAATTAGTGTCTACAATGTAGACAAATTGTGCCTTGAACAAAAATAAAGAAAAAGAAGAGAGAACGACGTATTTACATAACAAATTTAGCAGGAAACTATTATACAATTAAGTGTGATAAAGGTGATTAAGATAAAGGTAATCGTAAAAATAAAGTTGTATAATACATGCATTATATCTTATGACGAGAGATAAAAAAAGAAATTACTATACACCTTTACATTGTCTCCGAAGAAGAAGAGCCTTCATCGCAGTATGTATACCATAGTGTCTTAAGCATATGCACGTTATCGCATTTCCAAATGGAGATAGTTGCCTCTTATCTATAATAGCTGCGTTCGGCAATGCAAATCTGAGACATCGGAGTGCTCTTTTACCTCGCAAATCATTCGGCAATGCATATCTGTTTGCTCTAAATCGGAGAGTATTTTGGGTATAATAAATTATTGAATGAGAGCTATAATTATTTCTTTCAATAATTTATTATACCAAAAATACTCTCCGATTTAGAGCAAACAGATAGGCATTGCCGAACGATTTGCGAGGTAAAAGAGCACTCCGATGTCTCAGATTTGCATTGCCGAACGCAGCACTGTCGCTTATAAAAGCACGTTTCACGTCGACAATTCTCTAAAACGTTAGAAGAACTGCAGAACTCAAATGAGATACAGTGTTCAACTCGGTTATCCAATCGTGGCACGAGTATTTATCATTACGGAGTCGAATAACGTGTGGTGTAGGAGTATTATCGAAGCTCAATATATATATATATACCGCGGATTTTACATTCTCATTGCGCGATCGAATCTTGAATCGAGGTGAGAGGCAGCAGATTCTGCAATCTTTCTTATTACAGGAATTATAGGCGCATTATTCTATTGTCTGTATTATCTTATTTAATATTGTTCAACAAAGGATGCGATTTAAACACAAATCATAAAGCATAATTCCTAATAAATATTGAACTGCAGTAATCGAGTGTCAAAGGTGCCGATAACATACTCCAGTGTCACAAGAACATTCACGTTTCACTATCGTAGATTCTTCCGACGTGATCGACGGTAAGTACTGAAAGCTCGTTTTTCTAAGTAATATAAGTATTGAAACGTTGATTTTGCCAAATTAAATATAAAACCAATAATTAATGTTTAGGGTCGTTTAAACAAACTTTAGACTATTTATAATTTGTATCAGAATTCAAGAGAGAATTTTGTGTGATATCAATATAGTTACATTTTAAGATTTGATAACAAGTTTAATAATCGTACGAATTTACCCAAATTTAAAATATTTAAAATGTTCGCAGATACGACTGCCACGAGAATGGATTTCATCTTTTTGGCACTATACACTATTTGCATTCTGGTGATTTTCGCGATTCTGTCGATGGTACATCAGCAATATGTTATTCGACAAAAACTTAAAAACTTTCCCCAAACCGGTGGATATCCTTTCATTGGTGTGGCATTTAAGTTATTGAATATGTCGGACTATGGTAAAGAACTATATACATAAAATTTTATTATTATTCTTTTACAAGTGCCATTCGTATGTTCATACACCGCTTAAAATAAAAAGTTTACTATTAAAATTTATATAATAATTAAATTGTAAAATTATTTATAAATTATTAATATAATAATTAATAATTCTAATTCCTAGACCGCATGAAATGGTTTGTAGCGTTTATGGAACAGTGTAAAGAAGAAATATTTGTTGAATGGGTTGCAAACAAGCCTCTTATTAATGTGTACAAGCCCGAACATTTAGAGGTAAACAATAAAATCAATTTGCTAAAATATTATCCGTTATTTTCTGCGATGATTAATGTATTATATTTTACAGTACAAGTATTGAATAATTAATGTGTTATAAAAATCGTTGTGACTCTCTCGATAAAACTATTTTTTCATATAATAGTTAAATAGTATAAAGCATTCTCGAACATTCATAACGTCTAGTATTCTATGCGTGCATTCAGAAATTTATTTTTTAATGGGATCTCAATGTAATAGTAAAGATTAGAAGAAGATAGATTATTGCAGCGAGATCTTTTTATTGCTGCTACTGTAATTAATGCGTAATCAAATTTCTTTCTTATGCAACTAATTATTTAATACATTGTAAATATACTTGTTTTGTTAGTGAAGAGACGATGGAAGACGCTGAAAGTTTTGCCGTATAAATATGTTTGAAGAAATTTTTTCTGAAATATGATAGTTTATCTTTTGCAAATTTTATTTATTATCAAGAAAAACTGTTTCTACAAAATAAAAATTTATTTGTTAAGGTAACTGTAAGAAATTAATAAATAATTGGCAGATTAAACCAAACCGTTTTTGGAAAATGGAATCAGTAATCGATAACAGTAATCAATAATTAGTAGTAGTATAATAAATATTATACTCATGGTGGAGAGAAAGATTCCACCGTGAGTATAATGAGTATTAAAGCCATAGACTTATATAGATAGACCCTGCCGTAAGAAGCAGCGTGGGAAAGTAGACGGTGCAGACATAGCCTCAGTAGAAGTCCTCTCTCTTTCCTCTGATCGCTTGGTGATTAGAAGAAAGAGAGAGGACTAATTATATCTGCACCGTCTACTTTCCCACGCTGCTTCTTACGGCAGGGGTCGGTCTATCTATATAAGTCTATGATTAAAGCTAAATAGCACGCGCGTAGCGCGCGTCTGTGATGTCTAGTGTCAGTAAAAAGTATGTTGTATCTTTTCTCTAAATATATATATATATATATATATATATTGTTGGAGATTATATCTTTTAAAATATTTTAATTCTTTGTACGTACATATTATAAATATATATTTACACCTTTTTGAAATATTTACAGCTTATTTTTCCTAGCACCGTAAATATCACAAAAGGAAAAGACTATGATTTAATGAGACCTTGGTTGGGCAACGGACTTCTGACTTCTACAGGTAAAGGCGCAATAGAATAATCACATATTTTTTTTGTACATTTAAATTTTATTAAAAATAAATTACAGCTTATTTTTGATACTTATGTACAATATGTCACTTATATTTAGTTGAGCCGTAAGAAGACAAAACGTGTTTTTTTCCACTCTTTCCAGCACAGGTATATTGTATTTCAACAAAATTAAGAAATAATATACGTATTTTAATGTTTATGACCAAATGCATTCGTGAGCACTGATATGTAGAGCACTGATGTAGAGAAAATAAGATATCGCTATTGCTTTTATAAATTAAGCGACAATCATGTGTTTTTTCAACTGACTTTGTAGCTGTCTTTACCTTTTGCGATTTACAATATGAATATAAATCACATTTCAATGCTGTTTTAGGTAAACAGTGGTTCCACGATAGAAAACTCATCGGGCCAACGTTCCACTTTAGCATATTAGATCAATTTGCTGTGGTTCTGTCTGAAAAAGCAGAGATTCTAATAAAGTGTCTAGAAAGAGAGATAGAAAAAAAACCAGGGAATGCCGTTGATGTTTTCCCTCTTGTTGTCAATGCTGCTCTCGACATTATTTGTGGTAATGTACCATATTTCTAATTACAATATATAATATAAATTACAATATTTTTCGCGAAAGAAACGTTTGTTAACATATATTTTACAATGCAGCTAATTTTATCAGTCATTTTATAGAGAATAGAAAAGAAAAATTATAAATTATTAAATTTGTTAACATTAATTTTGCTGAATCTGCAAATTATTTCGTTACATTAACAAAAATTCCTATTATATATGTTATTTTTATTGTGTCACCAAGCAATAATAATAAAATGTTAGTGAGAAACTATTTTATTGTAGCAATAAATTCGTTTTCTCACGAACCAATTATTCAGCAAAATTTTTCTATTTTATCAATAAAACAAAGATCTTACTGTAATATTGTTGTACTATTTACGAGCAATAAGTATTGAATTTAATTCTAGCATTATAAGTGATGTGGTAGAGAGGTCATTAACAATATCAATTGTTATCTTGCAGAAACGGCAATGGGTGTGAATATAAGTGCTCAAGAAACCAAAACAAAATATAATTCAACAGTACATAAGTCAGTTTCCAAAAGGCTAGCTCATACTGCTATTATTAATGAAACACTTGAAAGTTTATTATTATGTAAATTAAATGTTAATCGTATTTTCAGAGCCTCCGCGTTAATATTGAATCGATTGTTTACACCGTGGTATTGGCCTGATTGGTTGTACTATTCCCTGCCTGCAGGAAAGGAATTTAAATCAACAATTGATATATTGCATGGGTTCACGAAAAAGGTATGCTACAGAAACCCTATAATGATATATATTTAGAAGATTAAAATTAAAATAGTGTGAGATTTTTACTAAATTTTTTATATTATTCCGTTTAAATAAAATTTCACGTTTACGACAAACACGATAAATTCTAGGTGATAAATAAGAAAAAGGCTGAACGACAATCGCAAAACTACACAGGACTCGAAAATGAAAAGAATGATTTAGACATAGGTATGATTGTAAATTATTACAATTATACATCATGCATTATACATATTTCTACTAGCATTTAAATATTCCTTACTTAAAGAAATTGCTACATTAGGTAAACGGAAGAGGAAAGCGTTCCTGGATCTGTTATTAGACCAGAATGCGAAAGACGACACTCCCTTGACCGATGATGAGTTGAGAGCGCAAGTCGACACGTTCATGTTTGAGGTGAAACGTCCGACATCAAAATTTACCGATTTCCTTAATATAAATTTTTTTCTTATTAACTCGGAAACGTAAGGACTCTATAAGTATAAAATAATATGTAAACGATAATAGGGGCATGATACAACAGCGGTTGCGGTAACCTGGACACTCTTTCTTTTGGGCAATAATCTCGAGCACCAGAAAAAAGTTCACGAAGAACTCGAGGAGTTTTTCGGAGATTCGGAGACACCAGCCAATGTAAAAGAGCTGTCGCAATTGAATTATCTCGACAGAGTCATAAAGGAGACTCTCCGAATATTTCCAAGTGTACCTATAATCATGAGGCAACTAACGGAAGATGTAAAAATAGGTAGGACACAATTTTACCTGGCAATTAAAAAAAGAATCTTAAAGAATTTACAAGTGTGCAATTTCATTTATAAAGCAGTTAAAATGTAACAATGCAAGAAATATGCTTTTGGTGGAATTTTTAAAAAGATTTAGTGCATAATTAATATTTTTATTATTTATTAAAAATTAAATAAATAAAAACAAAATTGAATTAAGCAATATAAAGATCGATAACTTTTGACTTACAACATTATAATCTTAAAAGTTTAATTTTTAGACCATGAAAACGTTTATATATTGACAAACATAGTCAATGTGATTTTTTATAGGCGAATGCAGTCTATATATATATTAATTTATTTCTTTTATTTATTTAGATAATTATATACTTCCGAAAGGTGTCACGGTAGTATTGGCAATCCTATTAGCACATCGAAATCCGAGGGTCTGGCCGGATCCAATGAAGTTCGATCCGGACCGCTTCCTTCCAGAAAACTCAAAGCATAGGAATCCGTATGCCTACGTCCCGTTCAGCGCTGGACCGAGAAACTGTATTGGCCAGAGATTCGCTCTACTCGAAGAGAAATTCGTATTGGCTGCTATTCTGAGAAAGTGGAGGGTGAAGAGCGTGAAAACGCTCGACACGATTGTGTACGGCAGCTCTCTCACTTTGAGACCAAGCGAGGAAGTACTCATGCATTTCACGCCAAAGAAATGAACAGTTCGCCAGCAAATATATGTACTTATGCTTTTTTATAATGCGATTGTTATAACTTTTATCAATTACAAAATTTAAATATTTTTCTTATTACGTGGTATAAAATATTGTGTATAAATATATATATATAACGTAATGCACAATATTCTTACATATGTGATTAATATCAAGAAAATCAAATGGAGGTACTGCATGGTGTAATCATTTTTTTACGTAAGTAATACGAATTACGAAAGTAATGCCTTATCATTATTGCTTAACCCTACAATCTAGGATCTCGTAAACAAGGCATATCTTAAGCCAACGAAACAGTTTTGAAATGCTATCCAGGCCAAACACGCACGATCTGAAATATGACGACAAACATTAATAAACATCTTTAAACCAAAACATATTAATGCTGAAAATGATATTAAAAACGAAACGATTGGCTAACGGTATAGCAAATAATTAAATTGCAATAATTATATAATGCTTTTTTTGAGATGTTATTTAGATCGACTTTTGAAATCTTACAAGATTTGCAGTTCTTTTGTTGCTATAAAATGTACGTGCTGGAAACGGAATGTAATGTGCCGCATTACGATGAGGTAAACAATTAGAAACTAGTTTTAATATATATGTTAAAAAATCACGTCTTGGTTTACAGTAAATGGAATTTCTCGTGAATTTCTTGTTATGCGTGATTAATTTCTTATTCTTAATTTCCCCCTATTTTATTCCTTGTTTAACAATTCCTTATGTTTAATTCTTTATTGCTATATTTTATTGTTTTATTGTATTGTGTGCAAAGTTGCAGCTTTTATTTGAATTTTCACTCGCAGCGTACGTCTGTCTTATATGTGTAAATAAATACACAATAATTGTTTATTATTATTATATTGTTCAACTTATGATAACAAACTTTATTCAAAAATATTTATTCGGAAGGGTGCAAAAATTTAATTATACTAGAAGCTGTAGGCAAAATGACCCCCCCCCCCCCCCATATATATATATATATATGTATATATGTTCGCTGTACACTGTATTTTATTAAAGATTTAATTGTAATATAATGTATATTGTAATATATATATATATATTACAATTAAATCTTTAATAAAATACAGAGAATATAAGAATACAAAAAAAAAGTCAATATATTAATAAAATATAAATGAGCGACCTAACTGGCCAAAATTTCTTCTTTATTAAAGCTCACACTGAAAATAATATAAGGCGCTGTATATAAACAATAACATCACAGAACGAAGCATGATGATTTTTGACACTCTAAACGTTCAATGAGTACTCTGTCCAACGAGAGACTGTCTCTCGTTGGACGAAGTACTGCATTGAACGTTTAAATAGAGTGTCAAAAATCATCATGCTTCGTCCTGTGATGTTATTGTTTATATACAGCGCCTTATATTATTTTCAGTGTGAGCTTTAATAAAGAAGAAATTTTGGCCAGTTAGGTCGCTCATTTATATTTTATTATTTTTTGATACTGGCGAAGAAATGTCTCAGTCATTGTTTCAATATATTATATTCAAGTTGTTAACAACAAATTTAAACACACATCGATGATCAACCTCGAGTCCAGTTTCTCCACACAAAAGACTCCCATAAATGTCTCGTGCGGAGGGTGGATGGGTGCAGCTTGGAATATTAAAATTCCTGCGATCAGGTGTACTCGAACCCGGTTCCTCGCGGTTACGAGTCTGGCACTCTACCACAAGACCACACTGCCACCCCAATAATATAAATGTTGCATCTAAGTAATATGTGTGTGTGTGTGTGTGTGTGTCCTTTCTTTTTTCACTCGATAAATTACTCCAACGCTTTAAGTATATTTTTTGATAATCTTGAAATATCAGTACTTAATTATATTTATTACATATGTATGTATATACATATTAATTGTTTAGCTTTGTCAAATAGGTGCCTATTTTATCGATCCTGTTTTATCGACGTCTATGAAAACGGCGTTGCAGGTCGCAGGAATCAGAGCGCTGGGGCCGCTGGGGGCAGCATTACGTGAAAATTCGGTGGTTCCTTCATGGCATGAAGAATTGAAGATAATCTAATATATAATAGTGTATTTAATTTCTGCGAATACACCGATTGCAAAATGCCCGCGCAAGAAGTCGCGTTGCCGCAGCCGCCGGCCACCGAGAACGAGGAGAACAACGTTCCCTCGTCACAGCCGATCGTGGGCATCATTTACCCACCACCTGAGGTTAGGAGTATCCTTTGCCAAGAACCCAAAAACGTAATTGAGAATTGCGTTTAACGAATATTCGCCGTAGGGTCAGGAGGAAAACAATCGTAGAAAGTGTACTTTGTATACGATACGCGTATTTTGTATACGTAACGCGTTAGCTAACCCCGAAGCCTAATTCTGTAACTCTTAATAACAGTGTCATCGTTATAGGTATTATTATCGTTGCGCAGGTATATGTTATATGGTAAAAAAAAGCTGCTTACGACAAGTCGTTAAGAATTACAGAATAGGAGCACTGTGACATTCGGCGTACAGCACTTGCACACACATGCGTTTATTTGTTTTTCCTTATACAGAAGTTTAGATATCGTTGACAAGACCGCCAGCTTCGTGGCCAGGAATGGACCGGAATTTGAATCCAGGATCAGACAGAACGAACTGGGCAATCCCAAGTTCAATTTCTTGAACTTTGGCGATCCTTATCATGCTTACTATCAGCATAAAGTAAAGGAATTCAAGGAAGGGAAGGGCCAGGAGCCTACATTAGGTTCAGCCCCTGGAAAAACTGTCAATCTCACTGCGCACCAAAAGCAGCAGGAGATCCTGAAGCAAGTAGAACAACCGTTTGTACCCAAGGATCCACCAACAGAGTTTGAATTTATTGCAGATCCTCCATCTATATCTGCTCTAGACTTGTATGTAATAACCGTTATATATATATGGTTAATTAATATTTTACATTTTAGTAAACGAAGTAAAACTTCTCTTTCAGAGACATCGTGAAGCTAACCGCCCAATTCGTCGCGCGTAACGGAAGGCAGTTCTTGACCAACCTGATGAATCGCGAGCAGAGGAATTTCCAGTTTGATTTCCTACGTCCTCAGCATTCCTTATTTCAATACTTCACTAAACTCTTGGAACAGTATACCAAGGTAGATAAACAGCAATGATTCTGTTTCAGGATCAATATGAATTTATTGTTTAAAAAGCAAGAGATTTCAATATACTATATTTTTATAGGTATTGATTCCACCGAAAGATTTGTTGCCACGTCTCAAGGATGAAGCGCTAAATATGGATAAGATTTTAGAGCAAGTGAAATACCGTGCTGAGTATTTAAAGTATCAGGAGGCACAGAGGCGTAAGGAAGAAGAGGAATTGGAAAGGGAGAGGGTTGCCTATGCGCAAATTGACTGGCATGACTTTGTCGTGGTAGAGACGGTGGATTATCAACAATTTGAAGTTGGTAATTTCCCAGCGCCGACGACACCGGATGAAGTTGGCGCACGCGTCCTCATGCAGGTTTGATCATAATTTTTTGTACTGTCAAAATTTTTATTTTGTTTAATGTTTAAAATACTGTACCATATGGCAATTGTAATGGCAATGTAAAATATATCAGTTAAAAATATTTATAGGAACGTATAGAGGATGGTGAGGATGTGGAGATGCAAATCGATAGTGACGCGGAAGAGGAAACGCAAACCCGCGGAGAAGGCGAGAAGGGTGATCGTGCCAAAGATAATAATCAAGTAAGTGTATTCCGTTATCTATTGTGCACAATATCGAATTGTGAATATTTTTATCGCAATATAACTTAATATTTCTAGGTGCAAGATATGGAAGAAGATTCTAGTGATGAGGATGATGTGTCTCCACCAGGTGACACTCACAAATCTAGAGAACTCAAACCACGAGAAACGAACATGCAACCGCCGCCGTTGCCACCTACACCAGGAAACGTGGTGGTCAAGAAAGGATATGATCCGAAACAACATGGTAAGCATATTCTCTAATCATTAGTTAGAATTACTGATCATTCCCAGAAACGTACACCAATATTTTACTCTCAATATTTTTATAGTGATTAAAACTGCTCGTCCTGCGGCTCCGGATGAGTACCTGATTTCGCCGATTACTGGCGAGCGTATTCCTGCTAGTAAAGTGCAAGAACATATGCGTATCGGATTGTTGGATCCACGCTGGGTTGAGCAGAGAGACAAGCATCTAGACAAGCTGGCGCAAGAGACTGTATTCGCGCCGGGCACAGCAATCGAGGCAAGTCTCAAACAACTCGCCGAAAGACGTACTGATATATTCGGCGTGGGTGACGAAGAAACAGCAATTGGTAAGAAGATTGGTGAAGAAGACAAGAAGAAGGACGACAAGGTCACGTGGGACGGTCATACCTCCAGTGTGGAAGCAGCGACAAGAGCAGCTCGAGCTAATATTACGCTGGAAGAACAGATTCATCAGATACATAAAGTCAAGGGTCTTTTGCCTGACGAGGAGAAGGAGAAGATCGGCCCGAAACCGGTGAATCGTGCGACCGAGCTTTCACACATGGCTGCCGCAGCTTCGAAGCCGCAAGCTACATTGAAAGCACCCCCAAAACCGCCTGCACCGAAACCTATGCCAGTACCTGCTCAACCCCCTCCACCGCCGGCTATGAGTATGCCTACTATGGGTATACCTCAACCGATGATGCCGCAACCACCAATGATGATGATGGCACCTATGCCACCTATGGCGCCTAGACCACCGCCTCTAATGAGTACGAAATTTTTTCACACACTCATATCTTGAAAAATATATATTACATTTTTATAGATAAAGCTAATCGAAATAAAATATTCTGTCGCAGCTCCGGCGATGTCACCGTTCATGCCAGCGCCGCCGCCAATACAGCCGCCGATGACGTCCGCTGTAAGTAATTTGTTATAAAATACAACTTTACTAACTATTTATTGCTTTATACTTTAAGATTAATTTTAATTTTTTCCTTTTTTGAAGATTGGGATGAAACATCCTGCTAGTAAACCAATGGAAGAAGAACCGCAAGCTAAGAAACTGAGAACCGAGGATTCATTAATTCCGGAGCAACAATTCCTTGCTAGAAATAAGGTAAAAAGATTTGTCTCTCAATTTATCGAAAAGCTCAAAATATGACTGAACTTCTAGAGACGAAATATAATCTTCTTTTGTTTAGGGTCCCGTACAAGTTAACATTGCTGTACCCATGATGACAGAGAAGGCTGAATGGAAATTGAACGGGCAGACATTGAATATTACCTTACAAGTAAGCGATACTGTGGCAACTATGAAAGCGCTAATTCACGAGCAAATTGGCATGCCACCTGGGAAACAAAAGTTGCAGTACGAGGTAAGGATCGTCAGTAAGTTTTCTCGAATGTACACGATTACGAATAAATATGATATTCTGTAAATATAATTTCTGTTCCCAGGGAATGTTCTTCAAGGATAGCAATACTCTCGCGTATTATAATCTAACTTCGGGTAATGTTATCAACCTGCTACCAAAGGAGAGAGGTGGTAGGAAAAAGTAAATAAAAAGAGTAAATATATAAATTAAAAATATATAATTATATGTAATATCAATATCTCCTAATATCACTGTAATTATTTCAAAATAATGCATATGATCAAAATATATATTGGATTTATTTAAGATCCGTCTAATAACGTGTAACAATTATAATTTATAATATAATTTTAAATATTACATTAAATTTATTTTTTTGTAATTCAAGCTTGATTTCTTTTGCATTGCATGCACTTGTCTTGCGATTAGTACTTGTGTAATAATAAATGACAAGATTTACTTCGAATTTGGTTCACATGAGTATTTCGTTACAATTACAAAATTGAAATAGTAATTTCCATTTATTTCAAGATTATTTCATGGATATATATATATCATTCTATGATTTATATATGTATATTATAATAAATATTTTATTTTTAAAACTTTAAAAGAAATTAAAATGCATTATATTATTTACAATTAAAGCTGAGGATAAGAGAATTTTTTACATATTCGTACAAAATATTGTACGAGAGATTCTCGCCCGTACATAAAACGCTTTTCATTTAAAATACAATAAAAAGCCTATATAAATTTTAATATTCTAAATAATTTAAAAATATGTATAGAAAATTTTTCTCAAAACGCTCAAATCTATCACTTTGTATTTGCTTCAAGAAATATCGTGCGTAAGAGGCCTTTTTCGAACATTTTGTTATATGTACAACACTTACATATGTTTCTGTTCGCTCCTTTTCTTCAATATCTGATCCACAATTTTGCGATAACGTACAGTCATGGGTTTGTAAATCTAAAAATATTAATATAATCAATTACGATAAAAGATATTCAAAAATTCGTTTCACTTACCGATTCGGCATCATCGTAAGGCTGGCATACCAGCGTTAATTCTGGCAAGCAGCGTATAATTTCATCAAAGCTACAATTATTTCGCAGTAAACCATGTTTCGCTTGATATGCCGCACCCATCATAGCCGAATTAGCTGCTTCCTATCGAACAAAATTATAAAAGTATGAAGCATCTTTACATATATTAAATATGAATAATAATAATGAATATTATTATCGCAATATAGTTACCGAAATATACACTGGCGAATTAAACACGTCAGAAAGCACTTGCAGTATAGCTTTATTTACAGACGCACCTCCCGTTGCAATTATCCGAGTATTAGGTCCTTCATAAAAAAAGAAAAATTATCGGAAATTCTTGCAAAATGAGATCGTAAGAGAGAAATTTGCAAGAAATCACTTACCGATGACAAATCCAAAGTCTTCAGCGTACGCTCTCTTTGCAACAAATTGACCTTCGATCAGCGCTCTCACTTCCACTTCCTTCGAACTGTATCGAGAGATCTCGTCATTGGCTTTGTTGTATCTATAATCTCCAATGACGAAAGGTAGGATCTCTTGCGTATCGAAATATAAAGCAAAATTGCCGAAATTTCCTCGCGGGGTACTTTCTAATAATTCGTTGAATATCTGCCAGCTCCCTTGCGCAGCATCGTTCCGTATCCTTTCGCGCGTCAGGGAAGCGTTTTTAAAGCTGCAATACAATATTATCATTGCTTTTATGTTGTCATTATAATAATCGTGATAGAAAACGCTTACCAAAGTAACGCCATGTAAGCCTGATCGTCCACTGGATTGCACAATACGTGACCGTCCGTTATAGTCTTGGGTTCGTTCAACCACAGGAATAAGGTATCGCTTGTGCCCAAACTGCAAGCGATATCACCTTCTTTTAGCCTCATACCTACGTGTCATTCTTGTCGTGAGTACAACAGACTATTTTAAGGTTGTTGTTCATTATATTAACGAAATCGTGGCTTGAGCGCATGACTAATATTACATACCTACTAAGGAGCCGGGATTGTCCCCAGTGAATGCGATTATCCTGCATTCCTCGTTGAAACCGAATCTTTCCACGAAATAAGGCGATATAGGGCCGATGTCACTGTTCGACGAAACAGGCTTACCCAGTTTCTCTCTCAACCCTGATGCGCAAGTCTATTAAATATGTACGTTAAATATACAGCGAGCAGGTATTAAACATACGTATACAACGCTATTTTACCTCCAATAGCATATCATCCCAGTCTTTCGTACGGATATTCAAGAGATTCATACCCGAGCCATCCGACCAATCGATAGGCGCATAATCGCCCAGAAATAAGGAGGCGATAAAGTTGCTCACCAACGAGATCCTCTGGAGAGAGAAAGAGAACGGAACACACATAAATGATAACATTCGGCTTAGACGCCTTTCAGAAGCGGCAAAAAGCGTATGACGCACAGTTTCGATCATCGTGATATAATTAGAGGCGTTAAATCACGGCGGTTGCGTCGCAGAAAATTAAATTGTATACTTCTGTCAAACGAAGTATTAAAAAGAAATAAAAATGTGAAAGAACGCCAACTGCGAGTTAATGAAAACTCGATATCATTTGTTATGCATTTTAGTACACTTTGTAAAACCAACAAACGCACTCATAAAGTAAGCGATATACAATTGTAGTTAAGTTCAATCAGATATAGCCATACGTAAGGGGTACCTCGGTCGGATTGCCGTTTTCATTTTTTCGAAGGAAGCCACGAATTTTTAGTAGGTAATACCTCAGTGCTGCAGTAGGCTTCCGGCTTCGTGCGTGCTATTTTCGCAATCTGCGGTCCCGAGAATCTCTCGTACGCCCGTGAACCCGTTATTTCCGCTAATTTCTGAAATCACAGCGCCGCGTGAATAAACGCTGTCGACTCTCGGCACGGCGTGTACACCAAAGTCGGAGCCGGCTACTTTAAATATTTGGCCAATTCGTTCACGCGTAGTTACAACTGTCAGTCGTTTAGGATGTTTCGCATCGTGGAAATAAACCCTTGCGAAAGCTAATGTTAGCCAATAAACGTATGCGTTCATATAAACTTTAACATATAGGGTAAGGTTGCCTATATTGTACCGGCTCCTAAATTGTACCATCTCTATATTTCATATATCCGAAGGCGCTAAGCCTTCGGATTATATGAAATATAGAGATGGTACAATTTAGGAGCCGGTACAATATCGGCAACCTTCTCTTATATCGGATATTTTGGTGTATATTTTCATGAGTTGTATAATCCATCATTATATATATATATACATATAGGAAAGCGATTGAGAGTGTTATGCTTACGTGAGGGCCACCCACGATCTCTTCCAAAACGCTGCACTCTTTCAACGTGCTGGAGTCCATCCATACTGGTGAATGAGTCACGGAGAACGACGTGGCGAATTGTTCGTGCAAGAATTTTATGGGGTTCAAACGCTGTAACCGACCCCGGCTGCCTTTACCCCAATAGACCGTGCCGTGTTGCTGTGTTCGCACCATTAAAAAACAAATAAGCATAGCATACCTTTACGTGTGTATCTCTACGGCATATCTCATAAATTATAAAATAATTGATTTTACGGCCGTGTTACCTGCGCGCAACCAGAAATGGCTGCTACTTTGCTAAAATCGACGCCGCAGACGCGTAGTTTGTCTAGTATCATGTCCAAGGCCTTAACCCACATCAGAGAAGGCACCACCACGACACGCGACTCTTCCTTCTTCTGTATGACCCCTCCGTAAGTTCTGCGAACGTTGGATTTGAACTCTCGTTATGTAAACTTCAACATATATCGCCAGATACTGCAAATGCCTTCCGACGGCTTAACGATAATATAAATCAGTATCATCCGTAATGTACATAAGGTATGTAATGTACCTACATAATGTACATAAAAATAATTTGTAATTTTGTCCAATAGAAAGAGTAACTAATTCAATTATGATATCACAAGATATAACGCAAAATTACATTCTTATTTAGAGATCCCTTTGATCGTACCTAAATTCCGGTAGATTATTGTCGAATTGTACGCTGGTCTCGTGAAGAACGGCTAGATTATCGTCAACCACCACCGCTTTCAACTGAAATCAGATCGGGATCGATTAGTCTGATGATTAGATGATCTGCATTCGCGAGTCCAGCAACCAGCATTGCTAATGATTTCTCGAGTAGCTCTCGCGCGATCGTACGTTTGGGTAAACGGCAATAATAATATCAACGGAACAAATATAATAATGCAGCTATTTATATTATCGCCGCCGCGCCCGCGCCGGTGTGACTCCGGTGCACGCGGATTTTTAGCGTCGTACAGCACATTGTTAACTATCGGCCATAATACTTCTATCTCGCTACATTTTTTCGCCAGTTTCGCAGATTACGCCTTTCCTCCATGCGTTTTATCTGCCGACAGGCAGTCCGTGTTATCGGCGATATTAGATAATAGTGACCCCCCGAGACGTCAGAGTGGTCAGAGCGCCTCGCGACACCTCTATATCAACACGCTCGCGTGTTTCCTCTGCGTAGAATACCTTACGAAACAGCCGCCGCGCCGTATTGACATATACACTTCGAATCGAGACACGCGTAACACGGGCGTCAAGTAAACTCCGACCCCTCCCCCTCTTGGTTCCCCCCCCCCCCCCCCCCGCCTTGCCGGGTCATCTCTATTCGTCGCTAATGAAACTCGTAAACACACTTCGTAAGGTTATCACTCTCGAAGTGAATGGGGGCATTGACGACGAAGTAACGAGCATTAATAATTGAATCGCTTGGCGGTTTAACGGAGGGAATTTAAGAAGTCGAATTAAGCGAACGGACGCGCTGTCGTATATATTATAGGATGATAGATTTCCGAGGATGCTCGCGCTTGAATTACGCTCACGTAGGATTCCCGGTAATTAGCGCAATTAAAGTTCAGTGCAATTAGCGCGCCGTTTTAAAGCCGCCGCGCTTTTGTTACTTTTTTTTCCCAGAAACATCCGGCGTGATTCTTAGGGAAACGAGATTTGCATCGCGTGCGTCGAATCACGAAACGCTCCGCTCCGCGGGCGACTGCAAATTTTTCGAAAAGAGAAAAGAATATCGCGAGCCTAAATTGGAAATTCTGCCGTGATTCGAGGCTCCTTTTCGCGGAGATCGTCTGTCCTTTTATATACAATATATGGAACCGATCGCGTGATTTCGGTGACTCCAATTTTCGACGGTTACAAGACATAGAAAAATAAATCAGACATGCATTAGCCAACATTATCTTCTTGATGAATAGAACGATCGTTTTTGCTCGTGTCTACGCTCTACAACTCTACAGCATCGGAGCTTCGATCCCGGAGTGAAATCTCATTTCGTTCGTGCGGATTCCGATTTTTATCTCTCTGAAAAAAAATGTACGCGAACGACACCGTTGCGACAAATGAGGAATGCTCGCAAGATTTTCAAAATTGTCGAAATAAAGTGTCAAACGCCCGCGCCGGCACTGTTGTGTCAATATCAATACCATCGCGCGATCGATTGATAACGAGTTCCATGTGGTCATCGGAATCCTGACGCACGAATCAGGTCGCAGGATCATCGAGTCATGTCGATCTAATGTCCATTTCTATCAATGTAGATTAATTTTAATCTCGGTTTAACTTACTTTTTATCATTTTCTAATTTTAAAAATTAGAAATTAAAAAGTAAGTTAAACCGAGATTAATATTAATCGAGTTTAACTGATTGTGAGACTGTAATATGTCTATAATTTCCACCAAGGTCGCTTAACTTTAATCTCTACTTTTAAGAATTCGAAAAAGATAAAAAGCAAGTCAAACCGAGATTATATAATAATGTTAATCGAATTTAACCGAGTCTAATGTCCATTTCTATCAATGTCGATTAACTTTAACTTCAATTTAACTTTTTATTTTATTTTTCTAAATGTTTATCAATGTTTAAAAAATTAAACATTGATAGAAATAGACATCAGTTTCTCGAATACTTTTCTAGGTAAACAAAAAAATTCGAAAGGTATCCAGAAATGGGCCGAGAGGCCACTATGTTCCTTTTCCGCTTCTCTCACAATTAGACGGTTCCGCTTGTTTAGATTGCGCATTAACACGCTAAACGCTCCAACTTTCGCGTGTCAATTTCCGCGTGTCTCTCGTATCCCCGTCGCGTTTTGTCTTTACATCGTTTTCTTTTACCTGCTGCGTGCTCAGGTCTAGACCCAGGTACGTCGTCGTCGGCGGCTCGTCCATACTCCCGTCCGCGCGTAGGTACGGCGTAGGCGCTCGCGTCGTAGGAACCGGGCGCGGAAAGAACGCGACCGCGACCACTCGCTCCCGACGGCGTGTCCGGCCGCCGCTTCGCTGCTCGTGGGACTAAGTGCGGGCGAACGCGCGGGCCTGTGCGCGGCCCACGTACATCCTCGCGGCGCACTTTAGACGTCGTCGTCGTCGTCGTCGTCGTGGTCGTCGCCGTCGTCACGCCACGCGTTACGCTTGCGGTATCGCGGTTTCGCGCGGGGAATAGCGTGCAGCCCGTCCGTATGGCCCAGCCCAGCCGGAGGAGTAATTAGTAAATAACCCAGTTGTTTTTCGGTACCAGCGGTCACGAGGTTTGCGCTCTCGTCGTTACGTAACGTAACGCGCTCTCGCCGGACCCGCTCCGTCTGGAGATCGTTAGCGCGGGCCACGACGACGACCGCGATAACGCCGTGAGAGTGACGCGCTGCCGCGTCGCTCGAACGCGCGTGCGGAACGAGATCAGCCTGAGGTAACTCGAGAGTCGAGAGAGAGTTACGGCCAGGTAAAAGGAGAGGAGAACGTGCGAGCTGCTTTATCGGCGGTTTCCGGAGCGTGGGCGTTGCATCACCTGCCGGCGCGTTGCACCTGCTGCCCCAGGGAAGTTGCGACCAGCCGCGAATCGCCGCCGCGCCGCGTTATCTGAGGAGCTCTCGAGAGTCGAGTCTCGAGGTCCTCTTAACGGATAACACAGGGTGTCTCGGAGCCTCGGAGGTAAACGCTCGACGCCTCAGGTAGACGTACCTACCTACTCCTCGATCTATTTGCGATTGATTGCTCCTCGCGAAACACCGTCGAGATGTTAATATCTTTGGACAGCAAAGAATTGAAAATAAAGCTCCGAAAAGTATAAATGAGCATCAAAATTCACTCATCGGTTTCAAGAGAACTTTAATTCGACAGACTTCAACTTGAAACTCGATTATGCCAAGATATTTGCTAAAACGGAGTCTACAATGAGAACTAAAGGCATTAAATTTAAGTTTTAAGCATTAAGCCGTAAGAAATTGACAAATCACTGTCGAATGTGAGAAGAACATTTGACTGTGATTGGCCGATTTCTTACAGCTTAATGCTTAACATTTAAATTTTATGTCTTAAAATCTCATTGTAAACTCCGCTTAACGAAGATAAAATCACGAAGAAAGATACAGCGCTAATCGATAAATACGTCCCTCCAATTTCAGATATTTTTTGCCCTTTTGTTAAAATAGGATGTAGCAAGCCTCGGACGATAGGCTCAAATATCCCAGCGACCAGCGATGCGGTCCAAACGCGCGGGGATGTCGACGACGGTCTTGCTAACACGTTGCAAATGACGAGGCCAGATTGTTAACCAATGCACGAGCGTACGTGGGTTTGTTTGCGTTAGCGAGGAACCGTATGTGCCGGGCGGAGAAGGATCTCCGCCGGGGGTGCTCCGCATGGGCGTCAAAGATTGTATTTTCGGGAGGAGGCGGAGATTCGACGTCTGGAGAAATCTTCATCCGACGGCGCGAAACGTCTCATCGTAAAAAGTGTAGAAACGTCATTTCGCACGATACTTTTTTCAAATACAAACGACCCACAAATATGAGGAATAATAAGAATATGTATATATATTTTTGCTTATGATATTTAAAGACATTTTCCTTCATTAGATTATAATTAATGATTAATATAATATTAGCCGTGAATGATTCTTAACACGTAAACAATCGGAAACTCTTTCTAGTTTCCTTGAAGAAACTTCCATAATTGCGTCGAAGCGTCGATTACAATTTTCCTTCAGCTGACGCCTTTCTGAGGGATAAAACGCGTGAGTTTGTCGGCGGAAATTAAAAACGCCCTCAGAGGGAACGCGTCCCCTCTTGCTGGCGCCTATGGATACAGCCTGCGACTATTTTGTCGGTTCCGTTGCCCTATAATCGTGCGGTACACGGATAATGGTTTGGGTTAAGGGACGCCACGTCGGGCCGACACTGAGGAGGGCGACGAGGCGAAAGAGAGAAAAGGAAGGAAGGGAGAAATCAGAGAGGAGGAACGTGTATGCGCGTCGCCAGCAGCGGCGCGGCCGCGGCCGCGGCGCCGCGGCCGGGACCAAAGCCCCTTTCGTAAAACATAGCCCCCGATAGTTTCGGAGGGGGCCGATACCTCCGTGATGATGGGAGACGATCGACGCGGACGGCAATCGGGACGAGCCCTTTCGCCGGCTTCACGAATCACGTCGGCGCGCGGCACGGCGAGGCCCCCATTACCCAAGCCCAAGGGCAGGCTGGCCCTCAGCTACGAAACGATCCGCGTTCGGTTTCGGTTACCGCGCCGCAGGATCGTGATCTAATTACGCGAACGAGTTGCGGCGCGCGCGCGCGCGCGCTTCAGTTACCGGATTGATGCCTTGTTTGTTATGACGATGGGGCCTCGGAATTTCGCCGCGGGCCCCGACGGCGCGGTGCACCGCGATCGATTCCACCGTCTCGACAGAGAGAGAATAAAAGCATCGTTAAAAAAATCTTCAAAGCCACTTGATTCTCGATCGAATCATATATAATGGATAGAGCGACTTAAAAAATGCATTGATTTTATTTAAACTTTTGCATCGTTAAGATACAAAAATTGAGCGCAATATATGTGATGAAGCATTTTGCATGATCGTTCACAAAGTTGATGTAATCGGCGGCGGGGAATATGACGAAACGGTCTCCTTCGTTTCGCGGAACAGGAAATATTCAGAGAACTCTGGTAAACAGCCAGGAGGCTCTCTGAAAAACGACAATATACGTGATCGCTGATGCGTCAATACTTTTTAAACTTTGAAAAAGAGTAAGACCTGCTCGCTAAACGCGATAATACGAGATTATGAGTCGTCACGTTTAATACAGATTTATTAATCCGAATCGGATGAATGGATGGCTGCTGGAGACCGCGCAGGCGACGTACCGGCGCGGCGCGGCGCGGCGGTAATTTCAACGCTCGCTAACGACGCGACACGGTATCGCGGGGGGGGCCGCTCTCGAGCGCGCGGCCGCGGCGCGGCGCGGCGTTAAACGCCGAGAGCGATTTTTCGCGACGTGGCGTCGTTTCATTACCTAAACGCATCCACGCCGCGGAATAGATCGAGCAGGCGGGGGAGGCAGGGGATCCGAAACGCGAGCGAAGGATTGGGGAGGAAAGGGAAAGGAAGGGGTGGCCGCGCGGATGGCGACGGCGACAGCCGGCTGGCAGAGCCACGTCGTCGCCGTCGAACGAACGACGACGACGACGACGACGACGAAACGACGGCTGCTCTCTCCCGTCCCGGCTGCAGACAAACAAAAGAGAGAAAGAGAGAGGGAGAGGGAGAGGGACAGAGAGAAAGAGACAGCCAGGCGCCGATTCGAGCGACCGGCCGGCGCTAACCTCGACGCCAAGCGTGGAGCGGCGTCGGCGTCGCTGACGTCGTCGCCGCCGCCGCCACCGGGCCGACCGGCGACGACGACGACGACGAAGACGACGATGATGTCGACGACGACGGCCAATGCAAGAATACTTCTTCTGGCACCGCCACGACGCCCGCCCGGGGGTGAGACGAGCGTTGCTCGTCGGACGCCAAGACCGGACGCCTCGTCTCTTATCCCCAGCCTCCTCCTCTTTCTCCTCGTATCTTTCGCGAGATGCGCTCAGGCTCATCCCCCGTTCGGTATTGTCATCTGAAATCCCCGATTCCCCTAGCCCCCCTAGGTGTGTCGACAGCGCTATCGCGAATACGTTACGTATACGAAGATAGTTGGAGGAGGAGGACGATGTTATCTGCCCGAGAATAGTCGGTTGTTAATTAGAAGGGATTGTTTTTCTTCAATCGCGTGTTTTGGCCTTCTTATGCACGCAGGATACATCGAATCGGATTTGTTAATAAATTGAGAGAAATTTTTAATAAAAGAGGAGAACTTGGATGATTCTTGAAAATTGTGTCTCTTTATAACATAAAATAATTTCTGAGAATTCAGTGCTTTACAGCCTGAGGAGTTTTTCCCTTAAATCTTCTCCAGATATATGTCAAAAATATTCGTATTACTTATAGCTCACATTTACAGCTTGCCAGAGCCGGGTACCGTTATAAGTATGTCTTCTTCGCACGCGACGCGAAACGAGCTTGAAACCTATAGCGCCGGTTAATTTCCCCCAAAACGCGGCAACCCTATAATTTCCCGTTGATCGCGCGCAGTTTACAGCGCGGAAAGCACGGGAAATCCCCTGGTGATCGCAATCGCCACCAATGCTCCTACATACAGCACGATAACTCATTTTTTTTTCCCCCGAGGTCGGTATAGACGGCGCCTCGTGTAGATAGAAAGAGAGACATCCCTTTCCCGTTCCCGTGGGGTGTACCCGCCGTTTTAACCCATGCCAGAGCGCCTATATACCCCCCCGACAACATCCGCGGAAAGTAGTAGAAGCGGCTGGCACCCGCAGGGGCGGCGGGATGGGGATGGGGAAAGGACTACGACGGCTCCAGCGTGGGGCGCCAAGTGTTTTGATGCTTGTTATGCGAAGGGGAGCTTGATAAACAACAGAACGGAGAACGGAGCCGGTGCCGGACGGACCGGATCATCACCGTCGCGCTCCGTCCTCCACCCCCTCCCTCCCACCCACCCCCCTCCCCCGTCTGCCCCCCTCTGGAACGGACGTCCGACCGACTGGCTGCGCCCGTGTCATTACGAAAGAATTGATATCCTGACACACTACGGCGTCATTCCGTTTTTCTAACTTGTTGTCCCGAACACCGGCGTCCCGAGCGGAAAGGCGGCCGTCGTTAGCGGCGGTGCCGGGGCGCCCCACCGACGCGGACGACGCGGCTTCCGAACACTCGTGCGATCGGAAATTTCCGGTCACAGCGCACATGCACAGAACGGGAATAAAGTCGATCGTAGCTTTTAACCCCAGGTGGAATAAATGAATAAATAGCGCGTGTGTCAGCTCTACTGCAATATTTTAATATTCCAAACACTTTGTGCGTGATAAATAAGAAACTGTCGACGATAAACAAAAATCTTTAAGAGAATAAAGTACACCATTTATTAAATAATATTATATACCAATAATTAAATAATTATTAAATAATAATATAATATTTATTGGATATAACTAAAAAATATTTATATTACCTATTAAAAGAAAATAAGATGATCGAGAGGTTTAATTTGCGAGAAGCTCTATTCTCGATCTCTTATATATATATGTCGCAGGCTTATCGCAAAATTAGCCCTTTTGCAAAAAGACTATAGTCTCTTTGCGAAAGGCCGGCCTTTTGCGAAGCACTGATCGTTTCCCAATAAGACTGAACGCACTTTAGGCTTTTTGGCACACATGGGCTGGTGCTAGGCTATGCACTTTGCAAAAAGTCTAAAATACGTTAGTCTTATTAAAGAAACGATCAAATGCTTTCGCAAAAGGCCGGCATTTCGCAAAAAGGCTAGCCTTTTTGCAAAAGGGCTGATTTTGCAATAAGCCTGCGACATATATATATATAGAAATGTTAAAAATTATTAATATTATTATTATTATTTCCGACAAGAGAGAAACGTGCTCTTCGTTATCCGCATTCCTTCCTTGCGATTCGCGCGAAGAGAGAGAAGAGGTTTGAGTGCGTAGCATATACTCGACGGAAATAGAGCTCAGCGCTTCGCGGGTAAGCAACGCGACGAAAACGAGAATGGTACCCGGTGTTTACTCGCTTCCCGCCATTAACGCGCAGGAAATCGCGCTCGCGCGACACGGGCGCCCATTTAATTCGCGCGTCGTAAAGTACCTCGGTTTCGAATCGGGAATCAACCCTAAACATCGTTGGAATACTTGAAATTGAATCGTATCACGATTCGCAGACGTCGGGGCGAGGGAAGGGAAAGAAGCGGCGCCACAAGCTGTGATAGTAAAAATATTGACGTGATAAAACAGCCATCATTTCAATTCTGAAATGCGAAGTGATACGAGAGTAATTTTGATTAGATAAAACAGAAGTAGTAAAGGTAGTAAAGGCTGAAATGTTTCATGTAGGTACGCTATTTTTCAGAGGCCACAATTTTTGAATTCGCGGTGTGTACATAGAAAAAAAGAAGTATATACGCAACAATCTATATAGTCGTTTTATAAGAATTTCAACTTTTTATATTTCAATTTTTTTCCTTGGTTAAACTATATAAAATACAATAAAATTCATTCAACAAGTTTTCTTTGTTCGCAATGTAATCTTATTTCAAGATTTCCACGGTTGAAGCTAAAGATATTTTCAAATCAAAAATATTCTTTTTTTCTGTGTTATTATTACATAATTAATCGCACTGCGATAGTGTAGCATATTCGAGTCCACAAGTTTCCGGATGATCACGGTGACTAGCCGGTACCCTTCCGACTCCTCGGCGCGTGAATATCAAACAGCGGCGAGAGGACGCGACATCATCCTCGTCGCCGTCGCCGCCGCTGCAAATGACATTGTTTATCTACCGCGGAGGCAAGAAAAGAGTCGCCCGAAACGTATATGTATACGACCGTCGTCGTCGGTCGTTTGGCTTGACTCGGTCAAGCACCCTGGCGCGTACCCCGGGCGGCGCGGCCTCCAACGTTCTCGTTGGCGATGCATGCGCGCCAGAAACTACCCCCGCTCGTGTGCGACGCCACAACCACCGTCGGTCGTCGCGGGCGTCGCGTCGCGCGCACGAAAGGCGACGGTAACATCGTCTTCGTCGTCGTCCTCGCCGTCGTCGCCACGTTCGTACGTGTGCACATCGGTGCGACGAAGGCGGAGACGATGGGGGACGCGTACATATCCGCCGAATGGCGTCAGGAACCGCGTCGCCACGTTGCTGGCGCGCCGCCGCCGGCGCTCCGCTCGCCGCGGCCGGGCCGTGTCGCCGCGGATTCGCGCCGCGTCGGGCCGCGTCGCCGGTCGCGTCGCGCCAGCCACACTCCGCGCCGGCCCGCGCCCTTAGGCGAGTCAACGACGACAGGCCCCGCTGGCAGGGGTGGCGAGAGCAGAGCGAGAGACCGCGCCGTGGCGGCGCGGCTCCAGTCGTCGCGCACTGGCGTGTACCTGCTACATATTGCGCGGCGCGGCGGCCGGCCGGACCGGACCGGCACCGCGACCAGTCGACGCTCGACGATCGGAGAGTCGAGTCGGGTGTTGGCGTGTTGCTTGCCGATTGCGCGATTTCGCCATCGTCTTCCTTATCGTCTGCCTGGGCCTGTCGTGTCGTATGAGATACGCAGGGAGTCCATTCAGGACGCGCGTTAATCCAAAAGCAAGGTTTTGTCACTCTGCACCCGGTGATTTATAGATCATTACGAGTTTAGCTACTCGAAACTTAAATTCGAAACCTTGTAGCGGGAATTTCACTTTTTTTCTCTATTCAGATTTATTTGTAGACGGATATGAAGTTTTGCATTTTAATATCCAATCGCGGAGATTGCGACAATTTATGGACTGGAAAATATCAACAATCGAATATGCATAGAATAAATTAATTTGCCGAAAATGAAAGTTAATTACGAAAAAAAAAATTTGTTTCTTATTAACTTTGCTAACCATGAATTATGCTCTTTTTTTCTGTGCAACTCGTAATGCTTTCGCGTGATTTTTAATTCAATGTAGGAAACATATCGACATAATGTGTTTCAGATACGTGTGCCTCGTTCATCGTTGAAGCGACGGAATAAAGAATACGCATAAAATTCGTGTTTTACGCGGGATTCTCCGCTGGAGATCCGTAATCGGCGGCGTTTTGTACGCCGGCGTGGCACGTGCGCAGTCTCTCAGCCAATAGCGGAAAGTCTGTAACAGGTAAGAGACAACGTGCGAGCGGATGTTACGAAAATTCCCAGAGCGCAAACAGGAAGACAAATTTTCTGGAGCAAAGATACATCGAGAAGGGAAACGATAGAGGAGAATTTGTTTATTTTTCCACCCTAACAATAAGATGCAAAAACACGTTACATGCATGTGATACGCAGTAAAAAAGAAGGAAGCGATATGAACGAACGTATAGATTACAAGATTCTGACTGGAGAAGAATAGACGTTAAACCAAAGAATTTGGCTCGCTTATGTCCATTTTTACCAATGCAGATTAACTTTAATCTCGGTTCAACTTACTTTTTATCCTTTTCTAATTCTTAGAACTGGAAAAAGATGAAAGTAAGTTAAACCGAGATTAAAGTTAATCTACATTAGTGAAAATGGATATTGGAGAGATAAATATTCGCCCGATTCGCCGTATTTGGGAGGCGATAATTATGCCGGGAACATCGCATCTCTCTTCCTTACTTATGTAAGATCCGCCGAATAAATTAGCGCCGCCTCAACAATGTCGGATATTTCAAATCCGTTTGGTATCGCGCGCGCGATTGCGTCAGGCTGCGATTGCGGAACGCGTCTCGCAGGCAGAGCGATGTAATCGTTGCCTGCATACTTTCCGTTAATTGGCGAGCCGTGAGTGGCAGGTGTAAATATAGCAATGCCGCAACGCGATTTGTAAATATCGCCGCCTCGGAAGAATCAATTTTCTCCCTATTATCTACGCTACGATGACTGCTGTATTTAGACTTGGCGTGTGCAAATTTAAACGCGCGCGTCGTCGCGACGCAAGCCGCTCCCGCGAGCGATCTGCCGCAAGCCGACGCGACGCTACGCGACGCGTTTTATCTCGAGTAAGTGGTCTATTTTTTTCTAGGTTCAAGCGGCTCGAGCGACTCTCTGTCTTTCTTTCTCTCTCATTTTCGAAAATTAATTCTTCATTATCTTGCTCGTGGATTGTTTTATTTATTTTCTCATCGTTACGTATTTTTCTCTGTCTCCGCGTCTATAATATGCACGATCAGCGCGCGATGCACTTAGCGATGCGCCGGCGCCGTGCATCGTCGGCATGAAAATCGCCGATCGAGGCAACTGCTGGGAGATTAGATTCGCCGCGGTATAATTTCGTATGCGCGCGCGTCTGAACGCGGCACCTTCTTTCTCTATTTTCCTCCCTTTCTCTTCCCTTCTCTATCCCGCGCATCTTTCCGGCGGCCTCGATGCCGGTGAACGAATAAAGGCAGGCGTCGTTTTCGCCGGCGGTTTCGCGCGATAGGCCGCGGTCGAGCGCGACGACGCGACGGCGGGTGAACAGGGACGAGTCGCCGGGTTCACTCGTGTGCGGGTTATAGCGGGCCAAAGAGGTACGGATGCTGACGCGGCGCTGGGTAGAGCAGCGCGAGGAAGCGAAGAGGGAAAGGGGGGGGGAAGAGAGAGAGAGAGAGAGACGAGGAGCGGAAGCGGGGAACGGAGGGAAGCAGCCGGGACGGACAGGCGCCTACGGCGCGGATCCGAGTGGCGCCAGCGCTAACGTAAGCGTCAGCGTTAGCGCCGGTCGCACGCGCGTCCGGACCGGCCGATATCATCCAGGAAGTTACAGGCCGCACCTGTCCCGTCATACCTCTCCTCCTTCACCCTCGGCCTCGCGCCCGTCGCTCTTGCTGGCAGGGCCGTCGCGTCGGCTACGCTCTCGCGCCCGACAACGTCGACGCAGGTGTTCCGTCAGGCGGCCGGCGCGGCGCGGCGCCCGGCAGTTTTCGCGTCGCGCCAAAGCGGAGGCTTCCGGTGGGGCAGCGTCCGGCACGAAAAAAAAAAGGGGTACAGGGGGGAGACGAGGTGCACGATCGGGCACCGTGTATCCGTCCGGTTATGGAGAGGTTGTTGCGTGCTTACACGAGGCAACGTCGATAAAAGAAACGAGTTTCCGATAGCCATTAAGAACACGAGGCATTATTATCGCTCGTTATAATTATAACACGTCTCGATGTTTTTGGAATAGCTGTAAAAATTGTTGTATATATACATTTTCAACTCACATTTCCGCCCTCCCTCTTTCTCGCGCGCGAGACTCGGATTAACTCGAGTTTGCGTTTTATCGTGGCGGCTTAAGCGGCGCGTATATTTCCTCGTGGCAACCACTGGGCAGAAATATCTCGGCGACACGGAACGGAGGCGAGCCGGTACCAGTGGGCTTCCACGCCTGTGTCCCTCGTTTTTATGGAACAATCGTTAATCGTATGCGCGACCAGTTGATCGAATATATTTAAATCCACGAGGAGTTAAGTAGGAACACGGCGCCAGCGATGCAGACGATTACGCACCCGAGTCCGTCGAGCGTGCAATGCGCCGCGTCGCGCGGTCGCGTCGCGTCCGGAGGTGCCGAGACCGACCGGGTTTTTCCATTTGCAAACAGACGTCGTTAATGCCAGCCGAATTTCCATAACCGGCAAAAAGAGAAAAAGAGAGGGAAGGAGAGAGAGAGAGAGAGAGAGAGAGAGAGAGAGAGAGAGAGAGAGAGAGAGAGAGAGAGAGAGCCCATGTGCTGTCTGACTGACAGGTGCACAAAACGCTGTCAGCGGCGAGCGTGAACAATGGGGCCGTCGCGGTCGAGCGCTTTTTATCCTTTGTAAATCTGCCGTCAATTACAATGGGCATTCATTCTCCCTTTTTTGTTTCTCACTTTGCAAATGTAACGCAAATGAGAGGCACACGATATTTACGGATAAGACTGATTACCGCTCGTAGACTAGCGTGCTGAGACTGCTGAGTTGGTAGTTTTAATCGTGGCGCCAGGCGTCACGCGCGTGCATATGTTTTCTTTACATAATATATTTTTATAGGAACCGTTTACCTCGTACGTCTAAACATTTATCGGCGGCAGCGTAAAATAATATTAGCTAGGGGTATTAGCTATAAAGGCTCGTCCGAGTTTCCCGTGATGTTCCATTCTCGCGATTCTACGCAGATACGTGCGTGCGAGCAGTGAGCACACGCTCGCGCAACGCACAATGATAAACAGCTAGAAGTCTCGAATGATTGGTCATCCCCGACATGCGTTCCAACACGTCGCGTCGCCCCGGACCATCGGGGGGGTTACTGAAAAAGATTCCACGCCGGCCGGGCCCCAAGAATAGCCCGAAACGTCTTCGCGCTTCGCGGAAGATGAATTATAGCGGAATCGTGAGGCGGGTAACGCGCTCCGCACGCCGCGCCGCGCCGTCGCTACTTCGAAGAACGACGACGATCGCTCTCCCGCGGAATTTGGAGCGTTGACATCGGCGCCTCTACGAAGTAGAGCCTAGACACCCGAGAGAGTCCAGGACGCCGGGCCAAAAGAATCCGCCGCTTTCGGTCAAGTAAAATTAACGTAAAACGTCGCGCCATCCTGACCGCGAAGAGGCACGCAAAACGACGGGAAGCGATGAGAGATAACGGAGACCTGTCACTCCGCGATTTCTCTCGATTAAAATTGTCGACTCGGAGAGCGCGAGCTACGCGCAGTCTATACGCGATCGCGCATGAATCGCATAATTTTCCAACAGCATACGAATTAAGGAATTAAAAGTGACATCTCTGCATCTCACCTCGCGTTTGCCTCTTCGCATTCGTAATCGTCGAGGATCGCAAAAATGTTTCGCGCGACTAAAAATGTTTTCCGCGCGAGAGAGGCCGCTCCCTCGTTTGCGCGCGGCGTGACAACGTCAGCGCGTCGTCAATCATATCTACTCCGCTGTCTCGGCGCGAGCCCGCGGCGCCGAGTATTCTCGGAAAGTCTCTGGAAGAATTCACTCGGCGCGTTTTTCTCGCTTTTTTCGCGTGATCTTTCTATTAGTCGCGACGTCGCGAAAATTCAAATTAGCTAATTCATTATAATACAGGCAGCCCGAGTTGTCGGGCTTCAACGCGGCCACTCGTCGCAAATGTTTATCCCATCTCGCGCGCGCATCTCGTTATTTCTCCAAGTTCGCAATTAATGCGTGTCGCGATTAACCGGCGCGCGCGATACGCAGAATTTCAAGTACCCCAGTCCGCATCTCGGACGGATAACGAGCGTGCACGCGTGTTAATACCGCGCGAAGTGGAGAAGCACGTCGTTTACCAGCGATAATTGGCGGAGAGCAGTTTACCGGGGCGTTCATTAATAATCCTCTTCGACGCGGCTCGCGTAACGAGAAGCACACGAGCATCGCGAGCGAGGGACGTTCGTCGAAACGTAAGGTGACATGGCAAACCTTTCGGCGGAGGACGGTTCTTGTCTCGTTCTATTTACGCGAGCCGGACATTCCTATCGTGCTGCATTGTTTTAACGGGCGCCGGTGCTTATGGCTCGACGTCTCCACGCGACTTGCGCTCGGCGACGTACTTACATTTTAAGAACGTTCCATGCTTTCATGCTCCCGAACTTTATACGTTAATAATATAGATATTTGTAGATTAATTTAAAAAATTATAAAAAAATGCGATAATGATACATCATTTGATGATAAAACTGTCTAAATTCGTAAAATATATATAATATATTAATATATATGTATAATATCTCGGGCATGTATAATATTACGATTATTTAGGAATTTTCACAATTTATTTCGAAAAGTAATTCTTTGCTTTAACTTTAAATAATGGAATATTTCGATGCCGACGAGACATATTGCATTAACGTTTCGTCCGGCGCTGGGCGCATAGCACAACGGTCGTCCATCCGTCGGTCGGTGCCATCGGTGCGATATGTCAAGAATGGCGCCATGCCCCGCGGAGTGGTGGCGAGCATGCAAGTAATTTTCGCGTTTGGAAATAGAACGAAATAAAAGTACGATCGCGCGCGATCCTAGGCTGCTTCGCGCCGCACGTTCGCTGTGGCTTAAATCTTATGGCGGCTCGCAGATCTCTAAACGTTGGATAATATAATTGTAACAGCGACAAACATTCTCTAAGTTAAATCAATTTGCACATGTTAATCGAGGGAAATATTAAACAATTCGTGCCTCTGGAAAGTCATGCATTTCATCTTTCGCTCGTCTCGGCTCTCAAGAGGGGTTACAATTAATTAAAAAGTCTACTTTTTTACGTTACAGAGATATTGAAGTGCACGCAGAATGATTATTCAAAATTACGACATCTGTTCGAAGAAGGCCTCCATTTGTTTTTCTTACTTATTCCCGCAAAATCTATTTGCCAGAGTAAACATAGGATCGCTGAAGAGACGCCTTGTATTCTCGGGTCGGAATAATTCGTGCGTCTCGTTGCGGATATGGACACTCCAGTCTGTCCTTCTTCTTCTGCTTCTCTCTCTCTCTCGTTCTCCATTTCTTTCTTAGCGTTCAAGCTAAACGCAATCTTTTTGTTCTTAACGTCCGTATACCTTGGGCTAGGGCCGCCTTGATCGACATTTAATTGGGCCGAGACATCCAGGCACCGAGAAACGCAGACGGCCCTGAAGAGTTTACTAAAAGAGCTTCACCAGCCGCGCGTAAGGGAGGGCGAGGGGGAATTCTCTCTCCGGGCGAGGAACGAGAGTGCAAGAGATGTGGAGCGAAGGAAGAAGAGGTAAAGGCGGAAAGAGAGGGAAGACAGAAAGAGAGGGACTACGTTCGCGCGGAGGCCAGGCGTCTGATTACTAGCCAACGCAGGACGCCAGACATACATAACTAAATAACTTCCTAAATTCTATATCATTTCGGAGCGGGCTCCGACGGGTGAAATAACGCGTCTAGACCCACGTCGCGACTCGCGTTGCGAAAGAGCGAAAGAGAGGGTTAGCAGCGACAGGTTCGCGTCCGGAGTCTGGCGAATGTGATTGCTGTCACCGCTCGCCGTGATTCGTTCCGTCGTAGTCGATTAAAGCCAAGAGGAATATACACATACATGTGTATATATCCTTTAGTTTTTTAATTGATTAATCCCATTTAGATACTCCATTTCTCCATTATTATTTGTTTATGTATTTGAAATGTAATCTGTTCGACAAACTATTTCACGCTATTTATCTTCTGTCGCGGCATTCATTGTCACAGCAAAGCTTCGGAAACTCATCGAATCGCAGTTTTCCAGTTAAAAGTTTTCCGTGACTCGCGAGATCTCGTTGCGAAACGCGAATTATGCAACACGAATAACGTTGTTTTTTAAGTTGATTGATCATGGAACGAGATATCGAGTTGGAACGTATAAAGGTATAAAGTCGCTTCGTTACTTTATTTTAATTTCAATTTTCATTACGTAAAATCGCGACTTCAACGACAAATTATGAATTCCGACTTTCCGTCGCATATATAGGTACGTTTGACAGGAGATACTTACTTTATTTTCGCTCGGGAATTCCAATTTCAATACAAGTTTGACACAGTCTCATTTCTCCAAACGTCGCTACCGCGGGCGACGGCGCCGGCGGCGGCACCGAAACACGAACGTCGAGATATCGGAAGAGGCATAATGACACTTCGAAAAAGCGGGGCCCGACGCTTGTTATGCTATGTTACGACGGGGGCGTTTCGATTGTAGAAAAAAAAATCGAAATTACAGGCTCCCGTATCCGTAACTATAAAGCCGTTGCCGCGCGGCGAAGCTGTACGCGGCCTATTACAAAATTACGTTCGCGGGAATCGTGCGAAACGAGTTTCTAAAATTAGAAAATTTATGAGCGACGATCCCTTCGGTTCCGCACGATGGTACGCCATTCGCGATCGCTTTTTTAGCATTTCGATCGACTACTCGGCCTCGTTCTCGTATTGTCCGACACGGCAACCCCAATTAAAAGTGTTATACCCCGTGTCGCGACATTTCTCTTTCGAGTAACATAATAAATTGCAAGATTTATGTATGTGCACACGTTATTAGGCGGTCGATTAGACAACTACATGCATGTTGGTGAATATAACGGCGAAGAAAGAGATGCGATCTTCCCACCTGTCGATCCGGAGCCGAAACTTTTCCAAGCTCCACGCTTGAATAGTCATCAGCTCCGAAAGTTAAGTTTCTGGTAGCAAAAAGTAATTATTTAAACATAAATGCATACACAGGTAATAAAACAATATACCTATAAATAATATCTACTATTATTTAAATACATAATAATTTAAATATTTTAATTTTTAATTTATTATAATAAATTAAAAATTAAATACATTATTGTTATTTAAATACATAACAAATTTGTATTGCAAATTAGGCGTCTATACTCTATATTAATGAGCGCGGTCGACGCACCGGTCTTCGGAATTTGGTAAGAATGTGACAATTTCTGAAAGATAAGTAACCGTCGTTTTCATTCTTCTCGGAAAGGAAACTTCCGTAGCGTACAAGCAAACATCTTCGTTTCCGCGATTATTTTTCATGCGTTACGAGTTACGAGAGATACTTTGCGTCACGGTAGTCTGAAAAACGAGTGACGCAATGACGCGTGTTCTCCAAAAATTCGTAGCCGGCACGTCACGTCGCGCCACGGCGTCACTCTGTCGTTTCCTTTGTCATTCGATATAGCGGGGCTCTCTTTGTGTTCGCCGACGAGTGGGACAGCGGTCGGGTATCTCCTTCGCGGACGCGATATCGTGACTGAAATTCGTCCTGGAATGTTGACCCCGGAGGTGGAGCGCAGCGCGGGCGGACCGGCCGCCGGCGCTGAGGAGACGCCGGCGTCAGTCTGCCTTCCGACGGACGGCCCGATGTCCCTCCAGTCCCTGCCCTGATTCGTGTCAAATTATACTCAATTTGAGTCATTTTTAACCGTTTCTGTAAATCTCATTGCTTCTCCTTAATATGTCGTTAATTTAACTGAAACAATGTTAGTCTAACTAAATCAATGAAGTTAAAATAATACTGTTTTGGATTAAAATAATAAATTTTGAGAAAAAAAGAATATTCTTGATTTGGAAATATCTTTAGTTTCAACGTGGAAATCTTGAAATAAGATTATATTATGTCATTACGAAGAAAACTTGCTTGAATGAAGCATTTATTATACAGGGTGTAACAAAAAGGTTGTCCGCTACTTTAAGGGTGAATAGTACACATCAAAATAATGAAGAAAGTTCCGATTAACATAGGTCCGCAAATGTTCCCCTACCGAGTTATGGGCATTACAACTTTTGAGCTTAAATTGTTGTTAAAATTATTAAATAAATACAAACAATATTTAATGTAACTTTCAACATCTTTAATTTTTGTACGTATTTTGACAATTTAAAACGTAGTCTGTTCTTTAATAAACCGAATTTAAGCTCAAAAGTGTAATGCCCATAACTCAGTAAAAGATAATTTGCGGACCTATGTTGATAGGAACTTTTTTCATTATTTTGATGTGTACTATTCACCCTTAAAGTAACGGACAACCTTTTTGTTACACCCTGTATAGTTCAACCAAGAAAAAAAGTTGAAATAATAAGAGTTGAAATTCTTATACGAAGATTATAATTGTTTCGTATATAAGCAAGAAAACTATAATCTTCTTATAAGAATTTTAACTCTTTATTTCAATTTTTTTCTTGGTTGAACTATAATAACTATATAAATGCTTCATTCAAACAAGTTTTCTTCGTTTAATATAATAACGCAATATAATCTTATTTTAAGATTTCCACGCGTTGAAGCTAAAGATACTTTCAAATCAAGAATATTTTTTTTTCTCTGTGCATGGTAGTTAAAATTAACAAAATATTATTTAACTCATAAGTATTGGTTTAAATTTCATCCTTTAACTTTAACCCTCTATAATAGTAAAGTTAGGATGCGACCCACGGATTTGTCTATTTTACAGTTTCTTGTGCAATTATTTAAACAGAGGAAGAAGTTTTATGTTATTAATGTTATTATTTACTTCTTTCACTCATTTTGTACATTAATTAAATATGTTCTGAAAAACCACTAAAGGGTTAATATTTAACGGTATGTCGCTCCGTACGTTTTTTATACCATCCGCGGATTGCCTAAATTTTCGTTCTCTTAACTCTCACGCAAAAAGAAGATTCGATTATTAACCCTTACGATACCATGTGAAAAACGGTACCCCACCAGTACAAACCGGGGTATTGTGAGTCCGATCACTTTTTCATCTATTTAAAGTGGTTAAAAAAATCTGTAAAAATTTATGAACATACTTTCAAGTTTCTAGTACAAACATCTCTAGTCATTTTTGGAATAATATAACATCTAGTATTATTTAATTACCGATTAACTAGTGAAAAACAGAGTAAATGCATCATGCATTATTTGATTTAAAAAATTGTAACTTTTTATAATAAATATATATATATATATATATATATATATTTAGAAATAACGACTGTGGGGTTTGTTAGGTTTCGAACTTTTAAAAAAAAACAGGAACTTCAATTCTTCAACCAGCGTCTTTCGAGTCCAACGTACAATTTGCCTCAACGCTGTCTGCAGGCAAACTGTCATCCCCGGTCGCTCTGCTGCGCAGAGGTGTTCCGCGAAATTTTCGTAAATAGAAATCGACTGGACACGAAATACCCACGTTGGTAGCGTAAGGGTTAAGTTTAAAATGTGTTAAAATGCATCTTTGAATACACAAACGTGAAATGTAATCCAACTACCATGAGACAAAATTTCGTTTATGCGAAAGCACGTAAACAAATAGAGTAAAATTAAGATTTAGCATATTTTTGAATTCGATCTCTCGAATTCAAATCCAGACGTGGGCGCAAGGTGATTCATACATTTTCATAACGCCGCAAAAGTTTCAAATTCGAATTTCGAGCGGAGAAAGAGAGCTTCGCCGAGATTTCGCGCGGTCTACGCGCCTCGAAGCGAGCGGGTCCTCGGCCGAGTCCTCTGATCGCCGCCAGTCGGCGACCGTAGCAGTCGTAGCACTACCGCCGACGCGACGCGGCCATGTTTGACGGTCTCTCTTTCGCTCTTGTGTGTTTAGCACCAGCACGCTGCGGTCGGTGTATCGGCGATCGGCGCGCCGTCGGGAGTCGGGACGGGACGGCCGGCCTGAAGCGGAGCGACCCGTGGTAGGGAAGGGGGAGGATCGGAGCGGAGGGGGCGCGCCGCGCCGCGCGCCCGTGACGGAGCACCTCGTGTGTTGCCAGTCGCGTTGCCGAGCTTAGCCGATTCGGAGCAGTCCGGAGCAAGTCGTGCTGTCGTGTGCGCCGCGGTCGGTCGTGTGCAACAGTTCGTCGACTGCTACGTTGGTATTTCGTCACGCAAGCGGAATAGAACGTGCGGACGAGAGGAAGGAAGAGGCAAGCCGAGAGCAAGGGAAGAAGGAACGAACGCGCGAGTGTAGAGAGAAGCCAGCGACAACGAGAAGCGGCGAGCTCCGCGTTCGTAAGGAGACACCGATATCGCTGGTCATCGGGGAAGCGCCGTTCTCTCAGTGGCGCCATACGTACGACCTCTCTCGCCCTCCGTCGAGTCGAGTTGCACGTCCAGATCTCGTCGGGTGTGCGCCGGTCTCTCCCACTCCCCTCTCCTCCACGGTAGCGGGAGTCTCGAGTCTCTCCCTCTCCCCATCGTCCGCTCGCGATCGCGCTCGCTCTCTCGCTCACCTCCAACCGCCCCTGCGAGTGTGTCGCTCTGTCCCGCGGGGGCCAGCGATTTCAAGAATGTGACAGTGCACGTCCTCGCGGTCGGTCGGTCGGTCGGACGTTGGGACGATAGTGGAAAGTTGGAAGCGAGGACGTTAGGAGCGGCGGCGATGGGTGTCGAGAGCCGTCGTCGCGGCGTCGTGTCAGAACGGTGAAAGAAGAAGAGTCTCAAAGCACAGCAGCAGCGCGTGGAAAGCCAGCCAGTGTGTATACTGTAGGCGCTAGCCTGGTAGCGCTTGAAGAAGCTAAGAGAAGAAGCGGAAGAGAAGGGAGAGAAGGACGGACGATGCGAGCGGAAAATGTCACTCGGTGATACGCGCGCACGGATGACGGGGAGTGATCGACGGAGCGACGGTCGCGAGTCTGAGGTTGTTAGAGTGTCGCCGCGGCGGCGGTGGTCATCGTCGTCGTCGTCGTTGTTGTTGTTGTCATCGCCGACGTTGTCATCGTCGCTACGCGGTGGTGTGGCCACTGTGGCCGCCGGCGTGGTGGTGCCGGCATTGGCGACGGCACCGGCAGTGCCGGAACGCCGGTTACCGGAGCGACGTTATCGCGCCTCTCTGCCGCGAGTATCATCGAGAACGGACTACTCCTCCTCCTCCTGCCGCGCGACGACCACGTCGTCGTCGTCGCGTCGTCGACTGCTCGCGAGAGCCGCGGCCGGCTCCTCCTGAAAGTCCTGAAAGCCGGATTTTCGCGACGCGACGTCCGCGTCGCGCCGGGGGTATACTTGTATATCGTAAACCGCGCGCACACGTATACTATACACGCGCGCGCGCGCGCGCGGGCGCGCGTCGGTGTGCCGGGTCGCGAGGTTAAGGCACCGCGTCGCCCTCGATACCGCGACGCCGACGGCCGAGGAAAAGTAAAGGCCGGGTGTCGTGCGTGCGCCTATACCGATTCGTTTCGTGCTCTCACCCTCCCTCGCCCCTCTCCCCGTCGTCTTTTCTCCACCCCCTCCCCTCGCTCCTGCCCCCTTTCCCCTGCCTCGGCCGAGTCTCTTCTTTCTCCTCGCCCGGTCGCGGTCCCCCCCGTACATGTGCGCGACGGATAAGAAGCCGAAGAAGCGTACGACGAGTCTATCAGTAAAGCAGCGCTGAGCAGCGCGCGCGCGCGCGCGCGCGCGTCCGTCCGTCGGTGGTAACCTCGACGGTGCGACGGGGTGAGGGCGTGCGTGCGTCCGAATCGCCCGCCGCGTGGTGCGCGTCTCATACGTCGTCGGTTGGGCGACGACGTCGGGCTGTCTTGGGCGTCCGCGATGCCGACAGTGCACCCGCTCGTCGAGCAGATTGTGGCCCGCGTGGTGTCCGTTATACGCGATAAAAAAGAACGGGGACACGTGAGGGAAGCGAGGAGATAGGCCGCTTCGAGGAAACCGAGAGACGACTCCGGGTGTCCGGCGCGGCCGCGAAGGGAAGAGGACGAGAGGAGTAAATGAGAGTTCAAGGTCAGCCGGTAGCGCTGATTTGTTGGGACCCCGAGCGCGTTTACGCGGCCAAAAAACTTATCCGGAGAAGAGAAGGTGGAGAGGACCGTATCCTCGCCGTCGCCGTCGCTCCGTTGGAAGTCGGAAATATCACCGGGAGAGAAACGCTACACACTTGGGGCCGGCGAGAGGAAGAGAGAGAGAGAGAGAGAGAAGAGGAGTCGTGAAACGGAGCTGCCGCGCGTTGGACTGTCACACTATTTCGGGACCGTGATCCAAAGTGTGCGCGATATACGCGCGCGCGAGCGGGCGAGCATAAATAAATATACACGCTTGCGTGAGCGTTGCGACTGTGTTCTTTTTCTGTGTGTGTGAGAGAGAGAGAGAGAGAAAGAGGAGTGTGGGCTCCATCGTCTGTGATTTTTCGTGTGCGCCGAGAGGTGTTTTCCGTTGACAGTGCATATTTGATGCTCATTGAGGAGAAGAGAGAAGGGAGAAGAAAAAGGAGAAGAAGAAGAAGAAGAAGAAGGAGCGGAGGGAGGGAGGTCGCGGCAGGCGCGCGCGAGCGCGACCGACCGCGGGTTCGCGTACGTGTGTGTCGGTGTGTTTCTGTGTGTGGTGATCCAGCCCCCCCGCCCCCCGCCAGTCCGCGTCGGGTCTCCCCCCATTGTTTTTTCCTACGGCGGCTACGTTGAAAAGGACTGGCCACCAAATGCGCGTACCGCAAATCCTGTTTCATGTTGATGTTCTGGAGCAAACGGACGGTGCTCACTAGACGTCTGCTGGCCAAGGTCAAGGTCCGTGGGGAGCATGAAACCGAGTGTGAAGCTCAAGAGGATTCATCGTCACGTACGTTTCATCGCACGAGCAGCAGCAGCAACGCGAGCGTCGGCGGCGGCGGCGGCGGCGCCTGCACCGGCACCGGCTACGACAACAACAACACGGGTAGCAACGACAACCGAGCTACGACGACGACGACGACGACGGGCCGACAAGTGAGCAGCAGGGTAACGGCGAGCGGCGCGGCGGCAACGGGTGGTACAGGAGGCTGCCGAGCGGTTGGTTACGGGGGACGCAGCGCCGCGTCCAGCAGGCTTCATCAGGGCTGCTGCGGCGGCGGCGGCGACGCGAGTCAGGATGACGACGAGCAGCAGCAGGACCCCGGTCGGCTGCTGAGGTGCAAGGAGCTCCTCAAGACGCTCAAGGAGAATCAACTGGAGATGCTGCTGACCGCCGTCGAGAGCTACGGCTCCGATCTTGGCTCGTGCGTTCTCGTGCCGCGTCAGCAACGACCGGCCGAGGACTATCCGTACGATCAGCAGCTCGAGCAGCAGCAGCAGCAGCAACAGCAGCAGCAGCAACAGCAGCAGCAGCAATATCACGGCAGCAGGCCGCATCGTCATCACACCCGTCATCTTCATCAGCGCCGCTATCGTCACTATCGGCAGCACCACCGCTCCACCCGGCACCCACGCTCGTCCTCCGTCGAGGACGACCAGGAGAGCTGCTGCTCCGCGTCGGAGGACTCCTCGTCCGCGTCGCCGATGAGATCGTCGGCGAGAAACGGCGGCGGCGGCGGCGGCGGTGTCGGTGTCGTCGTGCCGGTGAGAGGATCAGCGGCCGAGAGGGGCGCCGCGGCCGGCGCTCCGTGCGACCCGCACCTGCTCTGCTGCCAGATCTGGCGGTGGCCGGATCTCGAGCACTCCTCGGAGCTCAAGAGACTACCTATGTGTCATTCCGCTAAAGATCCCGTATACATATGCTGCAACCCTTACCACTGGAGCCGGCTCTGCAGACCCGGTAAGCGAAAACGTCCTCTTGCTTTCTCTCTTCCGCGATTTTGTGTCGTCGTTGTCGCGGTAACAGGTAAACCAAACGGATCGCGACCAAAATTTCCAAAAGTTACGTAACTAATTTGCACTAATGCCACTAATGTATCTGGCCATCGTTCGTCAAAACTCGTCAGCAATTTATCGTCCGATCGAATCGACAACAACATCTTTGCGTTGAATAAGAATAATAAGTAATTTTAAATAATTTTTTATAAAGTAATTATAAATTTGAATATAGAGAAAGATATTCTAATTCTGCTAAAATAAAAATCAAATAACATATCGTAAATTGCAATTATTTTGCTGAATGTCTCATTCAAATTTATTTGGTAATTAAACTTGATGAATCTACATTCGTCAAGAATATCGTAAAAAATTGAATATTAGCGATCATTAGAGCGCGATATGCGTCTTTATTCGGGGCGACTTTTCGCTGTACGTCGTACGATACCGTTTCGCGTGTATGGAACGTGTCTAGGCGTCGCCGCCGGTGTCTAAACGACGGAATAATTTAACGTCGTAACGTACCATACAGCTGGCTACGTTATAACACTTAGGCCGCAAACCGAGCGCCAATCGTCACCTGTTCAGAACTGCCCGGTGCTAACGAGCTTAAAGGCTTGGGCCAGTGTAAAACAGAATTTATTAACGGTAGGCACGATAGCCGATGTCTACCTGTTTACATTCAAAATGTGGACAAATATAGGCAATATACAAGAGAAGATCCGAGATGCCGACGATTTTCCGCTGTTGTGAAAGCCAAGCGGACGGACGAGAAACACCTGTTACTTCTACAACAGACAAAAATTTCGCCGTAAAATCGTAGGCTAAAATTTTGCAAGATTAACATTGATTATGGATTTTTACAATGTAAAATGTCAATAATCATAGTTGTGTATAAAAAAAGTGACGCTTTATAATAGTAGTTAACATTTAATATCGACTTTAATAAGATTAAATTACGAGATTATTATTAATCCTAGTTTTGGATAAAAAAAAAAAAAGAATAACCTAGTTTGTAATATTGAAATATATTCCTTTAAACTCGTTTTTCTTTTCAAACGTGTTTAAACGTGTTGGCAGGTAGACATTCAAATCCGATTATAGGCGTCAACCTTTTTTCTTTTTGAGTACGCTCTTGTCGCTTAGAATTCACGACAGGTAAACCGTTCTAAAAGCTGAAGGTGGTCGAATCCCAGAAGAGATTTTCTATTTTGCGTTTAGCTATTACAATTCTCTCCACAGAGAATTTTCTATAAAATACAAAAGGAAATGAGACGGATATGTTTAAAAGGAATTCATTCATCAATTCTTGGGAAAGCGAGAATCAACAGTGAGTCATCGGTAAACTTTACAGGCTCGCGTGTTCCCGTGGAAACTTAACGAGGGAAATATCGCAAATGCGAACACAATTAGCTTTAAAGAGAAAATGTTTTAATGAGGTAGCAAATTGTGTGTGTGTATGTCTACGATTTTCGTTATCTCTAGTCGCGTTTCGGAACACGACGCTATGTGGCACTTAACAAATTTGACTTTAATGCCTTTGAATTTGAAGTTTCTTCAAAGATACCTTTCAGAACGGTGTCTTCGCATGTAATAACCGTGTCGCGCGTGACGCACATCTTCACTGTTTACTCCGTGTACTCGTGGCATTCGTCACGTTTAAAGAAAGCGTCGGATTTATGGGCCTTTGCGGCCCCCTGACTGTCCCGGGTCCGTCGTCTTGCGTCGTTGGGCGACGTGACTTCGACCGCAAAAAAGCGTCGCGTCCTATAAAGTGGGAGGGAACAAGGGAGAGAGAGAGAGAGGAAGCGAACGAGCAGGCGCCAGCAAAATGCGCCTTTACGTAACCCCGGCGATCGTTTAACCCGTCGCTGCCGCCGCCGTCGCCGCCAGCGAATTCGATCGTGCGAACCGCGGCGACACGGTGTTTCAATACGTCGCTGCGCGTTTCGATCGAAAAATATATTATCTCAAATGCAACCGATCAGAATGAATTTTATATATAATATAAAATTTAAAAAAAACACTGGCTCCGCGTTGCATCATGATAAGTAAGTACGCGCGGTGTTGACAATCCGCGGTTTTTTCACTGCTGAATTGTACGTCAGATTGATTGTATCCTCAGTGTAAATTGCATTTTCTTCACTTGCGTCAAGATTCTTTTTCAGATTGTAGAGATTCTTTTTGAGAGTGAAAGAAAATCGTCGATTTGCTGCACTCGATTTGAACTTCCTTTTAACATTGAAACTTACTTTTAACATTGGAAAATCATTCAATGTATGCAATCAGTTTATTCTTCATATATCAAATAAATCGATAACTTTATGATTTCGTCATCCTCATGTATGTACGATATATGTATGTATCTATAGATAAACTCCCAGATAAACTTGAATTAGATATATGTAACATACATCCAAAAATTGTGGATTTATTTAAATGGTATATCTTCACACTCTTTTACTACAATTTACAAAATAAACTCGAATATTTGCCGGACGAATGGAGTTTAATGATCGTTGAAGCTCGCTCGAGCGGGGAGAAGTTATACAATGTCGGAAGTTACGTCCGATACCGCGAAATCGTGTTTTTTTTTTTTGTTTAATTTTAACTCGCGCTTCTTGGACACACCGTGCGTGTGCACTCGCACTCGCACTCGGGCATCAGAGGCGCGGTACGCCCATGATGCCCCAGATTATAAATAGAAAACTTTATATAATAAATATTCTATAACACAACAAGTTTAGCCCGTATGAGATTAACGAGACGATCAGACGGAAACGCGCCTCGGGCATTTAATATAATATTTCTCGAACAGGAGATCCACACGGCGTAAAGCCACGTTAATTGAGCCGATAAATAAATGCCGGCTAATTACGTCGTCGCGCGGGGACGCTCGCTTTTGATTATGCATTATGGGAACTCCTCTCGTCGCACGATGGTCGCGATAAATCGAACAACCCCGGAGAGTGCGCGAGTGTTTAAAAAAATCCCGCAGAATCTCGCCTGCGAGCATGTCGCGCTCGTTTAACGTTCCTCGGCCGACTTATGAAATCGGCCGAGCATCTACATACCTAACGACGTTCTCTATACAGGGTGTACCTAAACTGGCGGTAAATATTTTAATGACAAATACTTTGTAACATTTTAAGACGAAAATTCTAATACGAAAATTCCGAGGCTATAATAGTTTTCGAGTAAGAAAAGTTTAAAGTGGTTAGTATTTTGCGCACAACATGGCCAATGATAAAGGTGCTTCCATGAATCGAATGCCTTTGACAGTAATGTAAAATTGTTGTAAAAAATTCAAAAGTTTTATTAAGAAACTATTTCTGTTTGTCCGTAATAAATTATAAAACCAGTTTAAAAGTATTTGTTCACTATTATAGCCTCGGCAATTTCGTATTAGAATTTTCGTCTTAAAATGTTACAAAGTATTTGTCTTTAAAATATTTATCGCCAGTTTAGGTACACCCGGTATAATCGCTTGGAAGATTAAAGACGATATTCCCCGTGCGGGATTGCTGAGTAAGAGAAAAGTGCTATTTCTTCGTGCGACTCTCGTAGCGTGACCATTCACGCGAGTGCCCACCGGCGCCGCCCGGTGCGGTGGCCTAATCGCGACGACGTCGATTCGTTACAGTCGAGCGCGCCGCGAGCACGTTTTATCGATAATATCGAGCGTTTATTGCTGGAAAATCGTACCGAATAGGCGCGACCGATCCGCCGCGCCGGCGACACCTACGCGGAAAAACGATCGCGAAGGTGCGAGATAAAATCGCCGTGGCCGTGTTTCGCAATTAACGCGGCGCTCGCGCGCGCGACATCGAGGAAAATAAGCGAATCCTTCGAATTCCACGCTGAGGTTTCCACGGCTAATAATAGCGCCCCCGCGGTCGCGCCGCATATGCACCGCCCGCGACCGAGGAAGTCGGCGCATTTGGGGAAAGAGTGGCGGGAGAAAGCGAGAGGCGAGAGTCGCGGGTCGCGGGTATCATCGGTAACGACAAAATAGTCGCGTCAGCCGTGGAGACACCCCGCTCCATGGAAAGACAGATCGGATTCTCGGCGTTAACGCCGGGGGGAGAAAGGCGGAAAGAAAAGACTCGGGAAGAGCGACGCTTTTCTCTTGGAAGAAAAGAGACAAGTCGAACGTGTAGGTAGGGCCCGTATCATACGGTAAGAAAGAAAGAGAAAGAGCCGGCACTTACCAATAGCTACACAATCAAAGTTATGGCTAGAAGGAAATGAATCTAAAAATAAAACGTATATTGGGCGAGTCGCAGTCGCGCGGCTGGCGGAAAGACGGTGACGCGAGAGAGTGGGAAGGGTTGGTCGACCGGCAAGGCGACGGGCGGCGGCGAGGGAGAAGCGGGGAGAGAAAGAGAGCGCGAGCAGACGCGACGCGGCGACGGATGGACGGACGAGCCGACGAAGAAGGAGCGAGGGCGAGTTTAGCGGGCGAGAATGCGAGAGAGGCGAGAGGAGGGAAGAGCGGATGGCAGACTGAGGACGAGGCGCCGTCGAGCATGTGCGGTTAGGAAGGGCATCGACGGCGAGGGGGCTCGGCGCGCGGGGGCACCGTCCGTCGCGGCGCGGCGCGGCGCGGCGGAACCGTCGGCGAGAGGAAGGGGGGCACGAGGTGGGACGCGACGGCCGCGACAGCCGCGAAGAGAGAGGGGACCGCAGCCCGGCGCCGCTGCGTGTCATTGCTGGCGCCAGCTAATTGTCGAGGCCAGCCGGCATTAGCCGAGGAGCTGACCGAACTGAGTCGAACTCCACGAAAGCAGGCAGGCAGGCAGGCAAGCAGGCAAGCAGGCAGGCGAACGAACAGGCAAACGGCGGGTATCCGAAGCTCCGACCCGACGACTTGGGGCGCGTTGTGCGGTCGACTCGTCGGTTGGAGAATCACACTGACCGATTCTTTCCCGATTCGTCTCGGGCTCGTATTGGGATGAAAATTCTGACAAATGGATTTCTGATATGCTGCTTCAAAATAGAATTAACTGCTTCATCTTTAGCTCCTGTTAACGCGTCGGGATTGGAAAATAAGATCTTATCCCTCTGTTCTCGTATAACATATAAATTGTAGAATTTAATTTTCAGACATTTAACTTTCCATTTAATGACGGACTCACTTTAAAACTCGATTTTTACAAGAATCGTTTTAACATTCGACAGGGGATACTACCACTTTATTGCTATTATGTACATTTTCTGGGGCAAATAGTATAAATACACCTGCTTGCAACGCTGACCTTCGATCGTTGAAATTTTTAAGATTAGTCGGAATTGAGGACAACGAAGGCGTCGGGAATCTTGGCTGGTACCGATGTTTATTACATATACTCAATCTCTGAGACGCGCGTGTTGGTGGTTTCGACGGATCGGGAATAGGTTTCCTAGGAATTCGAGTTCTTCCTCGCTGCGCATCACGAAGAATTCCGAAGGCACTTACGGCCCGTTGTTCAAAACAAAGACTGACCACGCACCGAAATCATGTTCGGTGCCTCTCCACGTGTTAGCATTCGCGAAGATTAGCGCTTCCATGCCATACGTAAATCACAATTCTGCGATGTGTGAAATTCGATGGTGCCTTTCACAGGTAAACGTTGTAACGAAATACAATACGAATAAAGTAGTTTCCTTATTTGTATTATAAAAAGCTACTCGACACCATTTAAGAAATTGCATTGAATACACATGCGAGAAGTACGTTTTTTTTTTTTACTGCTTTTATATGTTTTTTTATAGGTCCACATTTATCTTAGTGTACGTGACGCACGCGTTATTTAGCCCGCGTCGCTCGAAATAACGCGCGTATTCAATACTTATGCAATGACGCGTGTACGGCGACCAGCGATCGCGCCGGAGGCGCTCGCCTATTTTTCCCGTCTCGGCTCAATTTACGCACAACCTCGCTGGCTCTCAAACGGACACCGGACGCGATCCATTGTCAGCTGCGATCGTCGATAGCGTACGTTAAGTAATTTCGCGTTGGATCGCGACCGCGGCGTTTTATCGCGCGTAAATCGCTCCCGCGCGCGGTGGCGCCTTGTTTTCGTAACCCCGCGGCACAAACTCGCCGTCTTTATCTGTGTTTTTTTTTCCTTTATTTTGCGTTCCTCCGTTCGTTCACACATTGCTGCGGCGGCCGGTTAATAATTCGATTCTTAACTAAATTTTTTTCATTAAGCGGTATCCATAATTTAGGTAGAGAATCTAAGCCGATTTTTAATACTTTTTGAATTTAAAAAAAACCTAAATTTGAGAAAATTATAGCTTGCTAAAGTTTCTTTGATGACGTCAACTTCAAAAGATGCCGCAACAACACTATGACGTCACAGACATTTTCGTGTTACTATATTTTCTTCAATTTTTAAGATATTGCAAAAATTCAAAAAGTTTACAAAGAAAATATGCCATGATCTATCAGAATACACTGTTAGGTAAAATCCGTTAAAAACCGAATTCACGCCGGCGAATCGATTATCATCGGCCAGTCGGCGACAGCAACGGCGACGGGCGGCGGCTGTGTGTCGTCGTTACGCAAATCGTCGTGGCGCAGGTTTTTATCGCCGCTCCGCGATTCAGCGCGGTAATGTGCGCGACTTTCTCCGCCGCTCTTTCCCCTCCCTCGCCTCGATATTCATTCATGCCCCGAAAACGCGAGGAGGCAATCTTCCATGTATATATCTTTTTCGGAGCGATTCATCGGGAATCCGTTTGTGAACGGACGTACGACACGTGCAATTTTTTTTTTTTTTATCCGACAAACAGGTATCGGGAAATATTTTTATCGATACGCGACGCGGACGATCGATTCAACAAATGTAATAAAATTTATCTCTCGCGGCTGACAATCGAATAAACAGGCCTAGAAATAGGCGCGTCTCGGTTGGAAGGAGACGCTCGGCGGCGCGAGAGTTACGTAACCGCCACGGGAGCGCCGCGCGTTTATTATAAGTGCCTTAATTAGGGGCTGAAATATCGCCGTTTAAATCGCGCTCCCATCTTGTTATTCAAATCGTGCCAATTCTGGCCCGAAGTTTGAAGTGCGTCGATGAATGACACGCCGCGCCGGCTTTATTAAAGCTCGGCGGCGACTCGGCGGCCGGTCGGCTCTGGAGAGGGATCGAGCTGATTGTGAGTATGATCAAGAGAGAGAGAGAGAGAAAGAGAAAGAGAAAGAACGATAAAGAGAGAAACGAGCCGCGAGGAGGATCCGCGTGTAGGCGCGACAGGCGGCCATTACACGTCTGCGCCGCGCCATACGCTTATTATCTAGGAATTTCGGCGTTCTCCTATCGCATTAGATGACAAATATGTACCTTCCTTTAAAAGCAGACTCGAAAACGGATGCTATTTTAAACACGCCAATCCAAGATGCAATATCAATTTCTGATTGCAATCTGCGATTTCAATCGCCGATTACGTAATATTATTATTGTTACACTCCGTGAATTTTTATTCAGACGATCGATAAAAGCCGATCAATCCTTTTATTACGATACGCTTCAGTTTAAAAATGGAAAAAGATCCTAACTCTTTTTATTGAAATGCCATGTTCTCTCACGAGAATAATTTCTGCAAAATATATGTATTTTTCACGTGTAAAGTAAATTTAAATTATGTGGGAATTATTTTAAATTGTAAGAATTATTTGAAAAAAAAAAAATTTAACGTCCAAGTAAATCTAATTGATTACCAAGCTTCTTGTGGCAAGGATTCCTCGAGGATGCAGTTACCTGCGCGCACGTACCTGCACCACATACGTGGTTCGGCCGCGGGTCGCGAGTGACGGAGGCGGCGGCGCGGCGTCTCGTTCTCTTACAATTAGATACGGGGAGCGTCGGGTTACCTTGACGTTCGAGATATTCGCGCCGCGGTTTGTCCTCTATTACTTTCAGGGCGATACGTAAAAGGACGAAAAATGGCATACCAGTTTCGCTAGCGCGCTCCGCGCCAATAATAGAACCTGCCACTTTTGGCCTGTACTTCTCTAATGGGCGCCCGTCGTTTGTCACGATATTTTGCGTCGCCGTCGCTTGTCGTCGATGTAATTAAATTCGATTTAATCGAAAACCTTGAGTCAGTTTCTCAATAATCTCAATGCCCCCGCGATCGATGCGAATGTACCAAGCAGCGACTCCGGCCGAAATTAACAAACATCATATAGGCGTCTTACTGATGTACTCTTTTATTTAATATTAATTTTACTATCATTATTAACATTAATTACTTGGACGCCGAATATAAATATGAAAATAACAAATCACTTACTTAATAATTATTTAAATCCGAATTCATAGGTGTTTCTCAATTCTCATCAAGATCAGTCTGTCTTTGTCTCGCGTATACCGTTTTACCATACCTTAATTACTTAATAATTACCTTAATACTTACTTAATAATTACACTGCTGTTAGAAATGTATAGGTACTATAAATTCCAGACAAAAGTATTAAACTAAATTATTTACACTTTAAAAGATGTAAATATTAAAATGAGACGTATTTTTTCCATTTAAATTTATTGATTATGATACATAATATCGTATATCAATTTATCCATACTTGTTTCGAGTCGTACGATGATTAACGATTATCAATTTCTATTCCAGAGTCGCCACCACCCCCGTATTGCCTTATCGCCGACAGACTGAGACCCGAAGGTGAGTGTTTCGTCTTTCACGCCGTAATCAGGAATGTCTACCAGCGAATGTGTGTAAGCGCCTGTATATATGTGTGTGTGTGTGTGCGCGCGCGTGTGTATGCGTACGTTGTCTTCGCACATCCATACAAGCGATAACTCATGTTTATTGCTTGCAAACGTTTACCGTACAAGCAGCGAGGTTCATCTTTCCTAACGCGTGTGTCGTGTCTCACGACCTAGCCCAAAGCAAGGTTGGGGATAATCCGGGATGAGCGCGAGTGGTAGCGTTCCCATCTTTCCGAATACCGCGCCAGTTAATCTACGATCGCTCGAAATTGCGCGAACAATATACGCAACGAGATCTGAATATATTGATGCCTACCCTTACATTTAATCCCTCCGCAAATTATCTCCTTTTATGATACGCTACGTTTATTTGGCTCCTTTTCAATTTAAAACAAAATCACTTTCTGACGTAATCGCGAACGGATGCAATTGGTGCGTTATTATTAAATTTCTGTCATGCGCGAAGGTCGTGAATGAGATCAATAAAATGGCATAATATTGATATATTTTTCTTTGTGCTCGGAAAGCTACCGGGAGGATCTATACGATGACAAATACATGGCATTCCAGTCGTACGATATAGAAGTTCTCACACTTTTCACGGCTACACACAACTGCGGATTCCAGAGATGATAAATAGATCGTTCCGTCGCGAATAAAACCGACGATTTTATTAGATGGAGTTGAGCAAGAACAGACGCGCAGCGTTCGTAGAGGTTGGTTTACGATAGCATTCTAGTCACACACATCGAGGGTTCTCAACCAGGCGCAGCGTAACATCACGTCGCGGATATAGGACCAGTCAATTTTGCAAAATTTTACAAGAAATATACACATACGCACACATATATATTTTTTTTTTCACATACGTATGTGTGTTTACACTGTAAATCCAAGTGTGTTATTTTTACACACATAAACGTCTAAAAATGACACATTTGACTGAAGTTCTTTTTACATGTTTCTTCATGTGTTGAATTACGTTATTTAACACGTTTATTGTATTAAGGCTCCTGTTCACTCACTGCAGCCATCTTGGATTGATGACGTCAGAAGCGAGAAAAATATCATAAATATTTTTGCGACGTACATTCAAATAAAATTGTTTTTCAATATAAGATAGCATTTGTAATCGATAGAATAGAGTTGTAAAATATACCGAAAACACTCCTTTAATCCATATATGTCGAATTGAATTGTGCTAATCAAAAACGAAAACTAACCGTTTGACAGCTGCTGAATTGAAATAAATATTTGTTTTCACATATTAAATTATAACCAAATGGGAATCTTCGGTATATTTTAACACTACAATTGTTTAAAATATAAAAACACTGCACTAAAACGAAAAAATAACGTTGTAAATCGCAAGAATAATTTAGCTTTTTAACGTCATTTTTCACGCCTTTTAGTTCATAATTTTGCCAGGTGTGACGCTATGTGTACTGTCAACGCGGACTTGGCAATCGAGCCAGCAGGAGCCTTAAATTAAAAGTTAATACGTTTAATCGTGTTAATAACGTGATTTAAAACGGTAAGAAATGTGTAAGAAGAGTTTCAGCTAAAATAACACACTTGGATTTGCAATATATGTTCAACAACATATATTGTTACGAATGCATAAGATGTAGAAATAAAGCTTAGCTAAATGAGAGATTGAAATAATATGCGCTTACTCTCATGGTTCTTTATGATCATAACTACGTGCTGTAAGCCGATCTTGTTGATCGCAATGTGCCGATAGATTTCAAGATATCGCCGTTTCAGCGGTTGATCAATGTATCCGCTAGCCAATACCGCCAATACTGGTCCACCAGGTGGAGACTGAGCGGTTTCGCTTGTACGCATCGATGAAAATGCGAGACATTTATATTAGTAGCAAAATACTTTCAATTGCAAGGCTGTGATCTATTTTTTTAAAAATCTTTTTCAGTAGTTTTATAACAATTTTTATGCGAGAGATTAAAGTCACGTTGTTACTTCTCGAGATTATACTATTGATAAATCTTCTTCAAACGTATATCATGTGAAGTATAAAGTGTCACGCATGATAGAATCAAAGAGCTGATAGATATAATCTGATAGATAGAATCGCTTCGTAAGTTACGGAAAAACCCTGGAATGATACTTTTCTGCCAGCCACATCTTCACGCTCCCTCCCGCGTCACCGCTCTCCTCGTCTGGTTTCGACTACCGTCTCTCCCGTGCGTTTCTCTCGTCTCTCCTTCCGCGGCCGAACCTAAACTGGTTCTCTCGCGGATCGACGCGAACGCGCGAGTACCTACACAGCACGCGAATCGACCGCGCGGTCATCGATAGATTCGCCTTTCGTTTCGCCGAGAAATCGCTCGCGAGAATCGCGCGATTACGCGGATTCGACAGACTTGTCGCGTCCTCTCTCATACATCGGTATTCTCTTTTAAAGTCAAGCGTGTCAGGCGGGTGAAACAATGGTATCGCCAAGACTGTCGCGACTGCTTGTAAAATAAAATATCGACGTTGACGTATAGCGCATTTATACTTTTTTTTTATATTAAAACTAGTAGCGAATAAACATCTCGTCGACTTTAGCGTGTGTTTGCCAAGCTTGATATGACGAAATAATAGCGCCTGCAGTTCCCTGAGAGCCCCGCGCGTTCGCGATGATTAGGTGTGTGTGTGTATATGTAGATTATATAGTGGACGTACATACTTATATGGCAGAGAGAGAGAGAGAGAGAGAGAGAGAGAGAGAGAGAGAGAGAGAGAGAGAGAGAGAGAGAGAGAGAGAGAAATACCGCCGGGCGCTTGGTGTGTTGTGTGTATATCGCCTGAGGTCAATATCTCCCGTCGATAGAGAGAGGACCATGTGTCGTACCGTGCGTACCGCGAGCGACTCGCGTTCATATAAAGGAGGATCCTGCCAAAGGTCCAGCGTTCTTGAAGGTATTATTAAATCCTCAGGGCGCGTTATAAATACGAATTTTCCTTCGTCGCCGTCGTCTCGATCGGAGTTGACGCTCAAACGGTATAATCGAAAATTAATCGAAGCGACATATGAAGCAACACGAAGTAAAATCTATTATATATATTATTCCTTTTTGTTTAGATTTTCTAAATACATTTCTTTTTATTTTTGGTAAATGGCATCAGCGTTGTCGCGATCACAAATCGGCCTTTCCGACTCGCGCGTTCGCCGTTCTAGCGCGAATAAGACTAGAAAGCTCACGTTTAACGTTACCGCTTGTCAATCGTAAGTAACTCGTGAATCAATAACGACAGCCCTACTTCACGCGCGCGTGCACACCGATATGATAGAACGTATGGAAAACGCGCGGGCGAGGAAGCGTACGTTTTTCCCGGGGCCAGCTGCAGCGGTGGCGCGCGTGGGCGGGGAAGCGGAGCGGTTTCTTCTCGGAAGAAGGAGGACTCGCCTCTCTGCCTCTCCGTCGTAAATCTGTCTTTCGGGCGACGACGGGCGCCCGCGCGAATTTATGCCCCGTCGCGGAAACTGGGCCACCGCGCCGCGTGCCGAAGCGTACGTCGGCGACGGCCGCGGCGGCGGCGGCGGCGGCGGCGACGGATAAAAGTCCGCCACTTGTTGCTGCTTGCGCGACGCGACGCGACGCGACGTAACGCGATATTATTTCTAACGCGAAACGGAGCGATTCAGGCGAACTTGCGGTGACTTGTGGGGAGATTCCGCGGGGGAGATATGTGCGCGCGCGCTCTCGTCGATCGTGGGAGGAAAATAAAGGGGTGACCCAGTGGAAAAGAACGCGGCAGCGTCTGCTCGAGCTATCACCTTCAAGTTCCTTCCACATTGAGTGTCTCCGAGCGATCTCACTTCCCTTCTATGATGATATCAGACGTTTTATTCATAACGACACGTACCTGTTGTTTAATTAAGACGTTACGTAAGCGTCTAAGGATCGCACCTAAACAAAGTTATGGTAACGGACGTTTTATTGTTAGTATATAATTTCCTTCTCTTTTTGTATATTCTTTCGTCGGGAAATGTGTACCCTGGTTATTGGGCAGGATTAGAAATCCTTACAACGGAACTACTTGATTTTCGCACATGTGCTACCTTGCGCTCCGTGTCACACACCAGAGTTCCAGTGTGCCGGTTGCGCAAATTTCAACGAATACGACGAAGGACACAACGCGCCGCGCAGTCCCTTTCAAACGCGCGAGGACAAACGCATGTCGCGCGTTACATGGCTTTACATGGTTTTTAATCCTGCTCTCCTGCCGCCTGCGATTCGTCTCTTAGATTAGATCCAATTTTTGTCCCAACTCCCATAATGGTTGCGCTAACATTGTATGCTTCGTTCTCTCGGCTACCGATCGTCCCTGCCATCAAAAATAAATCGAACTAATAAATAACATCCAACGTCCGCAGATTTAAAAAAAAAAGGGATAAACGCAGAAGCTGCAAGAAATCATAGAAAGTGCAGCTAAACGCATTTGCTAACGGTCCACCTGTCTTGAAAGAATGTACGACGCGGTAGTGGATATAACCGGTTTTAAAATGGGCTGGGCTTTGTTATTTTACCGACGGAACAAGTCATTGTGAGAGGGATACGAAATATTGAGATGAAAAGATCGAAGGGACATCTCCCATCCCCTAAGTGGTCTCTTCCCATGGTGCGAGCTTGTTTCGTTAATGGAACGGCGACTTTTGTACGTAGCCTTGAAAGAACGGAGCAACTCCGATAATCCCGCCGCTCTCTAATCCCCATGGAGAGGTTAAGGGCACGGAGATACAGATAGGGCCAACGTTAGCGCCAGTTAAAGGATGGGGTTGACTAAGCCCCAAGCCAAGCGGCCCAAGACGAGAGACGAGATCCCGGGGAGTGGAGGAGCGGTGGGCGCCTGTCGCCCGGCTTTAACGCTTGCCTACTCGCCGCGCGACGTCCTTGAATACATCCCTTCTCTCCTTCCTTCCGTCCTTCTCTTTCTCTCTCTTTCTCCCATCTCTTCGTCTCCCTTCCCCGGTCTCTTGGCTCCTCGTCGCTCGCCCGATTTTTCCCCTCTATCTTTCACCGTTCCGCCCGCTTCGCTCGAAAGAGCAAACTCAAGCAAACTCAAGCGCGCACTCTGCGCCTCCTCCCCTTCTCTATCAATCCTTGAGCATCTCTCCGCTTTTCCTCGTTTATCGCGGCCGCGGCGGTCGTATTTGCCTCCTGTCGCGCGGCGTTTATCTCAATCAGTCCTTTCTCTCTAAAATAACGCGATTATCCCACTTTGGAGCAAACTCCCAACTCCCTCCGCTCGCTTCGATGAAACTTGACTTGCTCTGAAACATCGAATGGAATGTCGGAAGATTATAATTTATCGCGACCGATCGTGATTTATCGTCGATCTTTACGAAGAAGAGCCGACCGTAGATTCGTCGGGAAATCCGTTATCGGCTATAGGGGAGCCGGCGTATACTCGGTATGATGAAACCTCTCTCTTTCTCTTTCTCTCTCTCATCCTCCTCTCCGCGCTCCATCCTCCCTTTCGCTCTCCTCTCGTCTCCGCTCAACCGACCGCCACGAGTCGCCGCGCCGGCGATCGGCGGGAGTGGCTCTCTCGCATTCCGGTGCCTCCTTCGCCGTACCGATCGCGCCGGCAGCGTTCGCGACCGGATCCCGAGAGCGCCGAGCGTCGAGCGGCATCAGGCACCGCCGATTTCCGGATCGGAGGAGCCCGACGAGATGCCGCTTTTGAAGATCCGCCGCGCCGCGCCGCGCCGCGCCGCGCCGGCGAGATCCTAATTCGATGCAGCTTTGCCCGCTCTCGGTATCTCGGCGAAGGCGCATCGCGCGAATGCGCCGCGACGGCATTATAATGCGTGACGTCGATCGGTCTCCCAATGTCACGACTCACGACATTCAGCGATTCAGCACCGCGACGATCCGCGCGCGCTGCAACCTGCAACGCCCGCGTCGCGAGAGCGATAAACTCGCGGTATCGCAAACTTGGAAGTTTCAAACGTCACCCCGCGCGTGGAAAGGAAAAGTTACGTGAAAGTTTAAGATCGAGCCTTGTGTTCTCGGAAATCGCGGTAACAGCGTTTTCGGTCACTTCGCAGCTTCACACGATTCACAAATCCGAGTGAAACTTGTGTACTTAACGCACCGACTGCGACGCGACGCGACGGTGTCGTCGGAGGTGAAAAGATATCATCGCACGATATTTCTTTTCTCTCGTTTTCCCTCTCTCCCTCTCTTTCTCTTTTTGTCTTTCTCTTTTGCGAATCTCTTCCAAAGCCAAGCCAAAGCCCATAATTCACGAATCCGCTCACCTTGGAAGCGAGCGGGCGCGGTGGCGCCGCTGCGCGCTCGCGCTGGTCGAATCTTCCGCGTGGCTATATATTTTTGCAAACTCGGCGGTGACACTATCTCACAGATTCGCGCGGCACTTAACGGCTTACGGTGACACGCGTAATTCGCGGAATTATATTTACGTTCCCTTTGTGGAGTGACGCGCGTGCCAAAATCGCGCCGCGAGCTCTCCCGTCCGCGGCCTTACTTTGTAAATAAATTGTATTTACCCGACGCGCGATGGTTTGTATGTTGGACGTCGACCGATGACGGCGAGTATAATAAACCGCGGGTTCGCGTGTCAATTTGCTCCTTATCGGTCGGGTAAATATTTGCGCCGATAATCGCCCGCGTGCTCTGATTGTTTGTCGCGTTGCACAGCGTCGTTGTCGCGAATCTGAAAAATCGTAGAAACTTGGAAAATTTATCCGAGAAGTAATGAACATTCGATATGTTGTAATTTATGTTCAGCAAGTCCGTGGAAATTATTATCTGGAATAATCTCCTTCTCTCATTTGTTAAAGTCATAAAAAATTTTCGCCAGTTGAATGAGAAAATGTTTCTTCGATATATTTGTTTTGTTAATCAGTATTAAGTGCGTTATATAATTAATTGTACGTGTTGTATCATTAAGATAAATTTTCGTTAAGATGAGCGAAATAATATTAATTTAATCAGAAAACGTCGAGCGAGTTTCGGTTTCTATTTATGTAACAACAGCCTCTCGCGTGGGAAACAGGACAAGGATTCGGTGAAAGAGAGAGAAGGAGGAGAATTCTCCTGCAAAATTCTCTCGACGCGACGCGACAGCGATGAGGGCGAGGCCAGCGGATTTTTAAATAATTGCGTCCTAAAAATAGACGGCTCTCTTCTATCCACGCGATATCCTTGAAAAGCCCCATTCCCTTGTCTTTGCCTTCGCCGCTTTCTCTAATGCTCTTGTGAGCACGACGTGGCAGGAAATGCTTCTCCCGTAGGAACGAGATTCTGGAATCCAAAAGGAATGCGACCGTTCTTCTCATCCGACTTGTTCTTCTGACGTCATCTTCTCTTTTAGTGAATGGACCTCCTGGCCTTCTATGGTCTATAGGTCTATCTCTAAAACTATTAGCATGCTTTTGTCACGCCTAAAACCTTTTGTAATTTAACCGTAAATGTTTACTACGCGTAAATAACGCGTAATACTATAAGAAACTATATTTTATGTCGAAACATTTTATTCTCACAATCAACTATCATTTGTCTTTATCTTATTAAATCTATTTCATTGAATTCTCGATTAGATTGCACCATTGGTATCATTCTGTCAAAACAAAGCCTTGTATAAAAGTTAAATAAAATAATTTTCTTAATAAAGTGATAAATTTTAAAAGACAAATGAGTCACCGTGAGGTATAAGAAAAAAAGATAGTAACACATTTTATAAGGCATTAAAATCGGACGTTTGTAGGCCGTTTTACGAGAAAGACGGACAGATTAGCATTGTTTCATCGCGAATTATAGTCGTTTTGATTGTTATACGAGACTTTTGCCACGGTGAGACTTTTGGCGCGTGCGAATAAATTATCCGTCTCGAGCGAATAATTATTTTGGACGATTCTGTCACCTCCTTTGTGCCGCTACGAAAGAGAGACAGAGAGAAAGAGAGAGAGAGAGAAAGAAAGACATTTGAGGACTATGAATCACGCGTTTGACGATTACCTTGGCCGCTTCTGTCTCTTCTGGCCCGCGGAAATTGTTGCGCTTAATTGCCCTCGCTCCGCGAGCGATCGTGAATTCTCGCGGACGGTCAACGCCATTGATCGCCGACGCCGGCTTTAATTCGCAGCCACTAAAGGCTGAATCGAGTGGCAAGCAGTGGCAAGTGCTGTTTATCTTTCTCCGGCGGTAAATAAGGAAGGATCGAGATGATTCATTTCGCTATCGGATTTAATTCACTCTCCGCGTGTGCGTTTCGCACAAGACGCGGGTGACGAATCGTTTCACCGTTTGGCACGACGCGACGCAGCTCTCGGATGCGAACGCATCTCTCTCTCGCGCGCGCGCACCTGCATGCGCCGAGAGAATCGAATTTATTCTGCTGAAGCGGAGAGAAATCCGAGACCGGGTATTACGTCAATTAGCCGCGCGCGGAGAGACGCGGACGTATGGTCATATGAAATTACGTGGAACCTCGCTGCCGGTGTTTACCGACAATAAGCATTTTATGCAACGCCCGTCGTGAAATTCTTCACTCGTCCCGGAGAATTTTCGTCGTACGATATTCTCTCGCGATAACGAACATTGGCTGTTCGACGACGATGCACTACGTTGCAAAATCGTGCTCGCGTCGCGAAATACACACTTTTTAACGTTGGCTTCTTTTCTTTCCCTCTACTCTCCTCTGCAAGTACAACGATGATTACGTCTCTATTTCTCTCTCTCTCTCTCTCTCTCTCTCTCTCTCTCTCTCTCTCTCTGTCTCTCTTTATTCTGGATATAAAGCGAAACATGTGCAAGAGCGAAAAAAGGAGCGCGTGAGAGAGGGGGGAAAAGGGGGAAAGGAATTAAGAGAGGAAGAAATAGTCTCGCGCGAGGAAAGCAGCTTCTCAAGGGGTTGCCCGTTTATTTTCAGATCGCGCGCCCAGCGAAGGGGATCAACGTCGGTGCAGAAACAGCACGCCCCTGCCACTTCCCGGCTCGCTTACCACCAACGGAGAAGGTAACTATGTCTTCAAGGTTATACGTACCCCATATGTTCACCGACCCCACGACGAGAGATATACGGGGTGTCTCGTCGAGTTTTAACGATAATGGATCGTTGAAGTTTCGGCCGACGTGAAATTTCGGGAAAATAAGACGATCCATTACTCGCCGTGTCACGTACAACGTTTCTTTTTCCCTTATCTTCGAATAATCGTCAAACCTTACGGTCGTTCGAGATGCCTCCGACCACGCCTATATGATCGATGACTATATTTACGTCCACGTGGTAACTTTTTTTCGGTTTTCTTCCTTCGCTTCCTTTATCTGACAATGAGAAAAGTAAGAGCGAATTTAATTTAGAGTTTAATTTTAGGCGAACTTCTTTCTCCTTTGAATCGCGACGAGTTGCGAGAGTATAATCGCGATTCAAGTTAATTTTACACTTGTAGATATAATATAAGTGTCACACACGTGCGCGCTGAGATTCGAGAGTGAATTAAGCTTCTCTTTTTTCTCACATTATATTATATCTAAAAAATCACTCTCTTTCTATACGTACTTATAGAAATCATAATTCTCTCGCATATTTAATTTACAATACGCCGTGTATAAAAGATAATTACTCATCGGTTCCCGGAGATTTTTTCGAAAGGACAAGATAATGTTTCACAATGTCGACCGGCGGTCGTCGAAGAAATTTCCTCAGCACGCACGTTCCACGGGGCTGACGCGCGCGTAGCTTTTCACGCATGACGCACCGCACGGATCGCGGACTCGTCGTTTTTCGGGCCGCTCGCGCTCTCGCGTTGCTGCTTCGTGGAACGCCTGAAACGCTTTTGGCCCCGGCCAGAAGCAGGAAAGTGAGCGCGCGGCTTTGCTCTCTCGCCGCCCGGCCGACTCGACTCGCACGACGATTACTCTCGTTTCTCCGCAACGTCGTTCAATAATTTTCTGCAGTTGCACCATCGGATCGAGTATACGAATTTTTTTTTCAAGATATAGATCGAAAGCACGAATGGTATTAGCGATAAGGAAATAGTTTGCGGGAATAAAAGAAAAAAAATACCTATAAGAAAACTGGTTATAACGATCAAATATATGAGTGTACATGTATTTATTTATAACTGTTAAATTTATTTTAAAAGAATATTTTAATGGAAAGATTTGGATTGTACGTTTCATCAAAAGATGTCTGATCCGTAGGATTAAGTCCTTATGTAAGCGTGTGACGACTTTGTTCATTCTTGATTGATCGCAAATTCTTATATACCTACTCAGAGAAAAAAAATCATAGTGATGGCAACTATATCTATAGGTGACAACTATACAAGTTGTATTCATAGAATTATTGTACATAGTTAAATGAACTATTTTGTAGTTATTGCAACTAAATTGATGGTTAAGAGAACTAATAAATAATAGTGTGCACAAACTTCATGGAAGGAATAACACGGACTATATAATTTTAATTCCATGAATACATATTTATGTACAAATTCTAAAATAACTATGTAAATCATGTATTAACTAAATAAATAGTTTTTGGAATTTTAACAATGTAGTTTACTGAATTATAATTTACTTCAAATATATTATATATAGTTGTATTAATCATATTATTTAATTAATTTAATAAGTCACAATATTTCTGTATTTCAATTCACTATAGTATTTTGATTTCTATAACTAAAAAAATAGTTGAGGTGCTATTTGTTCACATTTTATAATTGCAACGACTGTTTTTTTTCTCTGAGTGTACTGTTGAAGAAAAATGAATTAATCGTAATATTCGCGATGACACGGCGAGTTTTTCTCTCGTGCGTCGAGCTATTTACTTTTACTATCTGCCTTTGCCGATGCAAAGGCCGCTGCTCTAACGACGTCAAATATTCCCAAGCCGACAGCAAATTGCGTCTGTGTCCGGTGCGTCTCGCGATATTTTACAAGAGTGAATAAGAGACGACGCGTGTGTTCACGCATTTAATCCGAGAGTAATCGCGTAGAACGCAATTTATCCCAGCTCCAGTCTAATTTCAGATTGAGAGAACGTCGTTTATATTATAATAATAGCGTCAACTTTTAAAACAAATCCCTTGGATTTTTTAAATTTTAATTCTTTTACATTACATTTTAATTGTGTAAATTCTTAATTTACACTAATTTACACTATTATTTTACTCTCTATTCTCTTCTACTTTTAGATCATTTTCTAATTTCTGATTTTTATTTATGGCATTTTAATTTCATGAGGCAAAGATCAAGATCACTATTGAGATTATAAATAAAAATATCATAAAAAATTATTGTTGTATACCTTTTGTAATAAAAAATGTGCGAGCATTTCTCGGACGGATTTGAAATTTCTGGGATTTCATAGCCGCATTAAAAATACGCGCGTTCGACCTGTTGCCACAGCAGACCCATTTACCGGAAACGAGAATCATCCTGACGCGATTGCACTTTCGTCGGCTTAGCGAATGTCGCGTATATTCATACGATGTTAAGCCCGGCAATATAATACGCGACACGTGAAGTTTAGAGCACTGAAGAGGATGACACGGAATCATAAACACGCGCGCGGTTGCCTTTTTATTTGAGTCAGTTACCTATAGATAGAACGTTGCTTCCGGGAGAGAACAGAAATATCAGGATTTGATCGAGCATTTTCCAACTGACGCCGCGCCGCGACCATCGAATTTCTCCAACACTCTGTCAGTTCAAAGGCCTTATTTATTTCCTTTCACATAAATTCAGCGATAAAACCAATAAATTGTAATTTAGAAGTTATACACGCATGAGAGAAAAGACTGAAAATATTTTTGACCATTACATCGACAGTTTCAATAATTTATTTATCAAACCATCATCCCGTCGATCTTGAAATTTCTGCTTCGCGGAATACGGGCGGCGGATCTCCGTCGTCGATCCATCAAACGGTGCCCCGTGCGTCGTCGGGCGCAGGCTGCTGCATAGTGCATCTGCCGATGCAGGATGAGGGGGAAGAAGAAGGCCGCGCAGGAACGCGTAGAGGTAGAGGGTAGAGGAAGGAAGGAGAGGGGAGAGCCGGCTCCCGGGATGCAGGCAGGTTTGAGAATGGCACGATAGGTCGGTCGGCTAAGGTGGGTGGCATTCGGCGCGACTGTTTGAGGGAACAGGGGGACCCCTGGCGCCAGACAGCTGCCGCGTGTCTCGACCTCGCTCGCGCTAGCTCGTTCGCCTCATTCGCCTGCTTCGGCTCTCTCTCTCTCTCTCTCCTCTCTCCTCACCCGTCGCGCCGTGCCGTGCCGCGGCTCTCCTCGTCTCGTCTCGTCCCGGCTCCTCGTATCCACATACGTGTCGGTCTATACGTTGTATGCACGTATATATGCGCCTACGTGCTCGACTTGGTTCGCTATTTTATTGATTTATTTTGGCGCTAGGTCTCTCTCTCTCTCTCTCTTTCTCTCTCTTTTGCTCTCTCTCTCTCTCTCGCGCTCCTTCTCTCTGCTGCTTGCTTTGGACGTCCGTCGTCGTGCCGCCTTCGGCCGACGATCGATCGAAATGCGTCGTCGGTCTCGCCTCTCGAGAATCTCAAGCGTAGAGTCGCGCCGACGAAGATGCTTGTTGCTGACAATTAGTTTCCGAGATTGACTCTCTGGAGATATGCTTAAATTCTCCACGAATGCGCTTCATAGTTCTTAAAAACAGAACGATATCTGAAAAATTCTAAATAAGATTTATGAAAAGTTTACATTTAAAAATGTGTTCTACTTTATAAATACGCGATTTAACTCTTACATTAAATAATAACTTCTGTGACTAATCTCGTAATGGCTCATATTTGGAATATTCTGAATCGTACAACCATTATTTAATTCAAGAATTTTATAATTCATGGTCATTAATATACATATACCATGTGATATTAATATAACCGAATAAGTCTTACGTTTTCTCTATCTCTCTATCTCACTATGTGACTCCTACATGATTATTATATCTATTGTATTACTGTCGTCATATTTTCATCACGCTATTCACATATTCAACTATTCTATTGTATTACAAAAATTGTCAACGCCGAGTAAAATCGTGGCTACCGCATGGTCAATTATCATCTCGCCTTCCCGATTCGCGCAAGCATGAAGCTCTTGATTTCCCCGCGCTTACACGACGATAAATTGTCCGCACCTACCGTGTGCGGCATGGCTCGAGCGTGTAGCTCGATAATCCCGCGCGCGAATATTTTACGGTCGTAGGTTCGGGGATTGCAACATGTTGCGTGTGGGTGCTGCCCCGCGTGCGAAGGAGAGGCACGTGGATATATCCCGGCGTAACGGCGAAGGAGCAACAGGTTGCTCGTGTCCGTTTCCTCTCCTCCGCTACAACGTCGCCGACGGTCCGGAGAACACCCTTCCTCCGCATCCCTTCTGAATGGGGCGAACATTGACTGGCGCCATCCCTTGGTAACGATATAGCCGAGGTAAACAGACGGGACCCGGCTCCATTCATCGGATCCCGGAACGACTTTTCTGAATTGGTATCCCGTCGGTCCTTGCTCTCGGGAACAAAAGCGTGAATATACATCGTGTCCCGTAGCTTTCTGCTCCTGTGTTGAATCAGCCGGTGTGACGTTTCCTCTCGACAAATTTCCGGAGAAGTTAAATCGCCTTCTAAAATCAAGTATCTCTTTAGGCAGTTGAGGCTGAAATTACCACATTAAATTAACATTTAAATTTATTTCAGGCTATTTTTTTTTCTTAATTGTACGAGTTAATTAATATGGAACGCTCTCATTTACATTTACATGAAACATATACCGTAACCTTGTAGCTTTTTTGTAGATATAATAATTAAGTGTTTTTTTACATTTTTTTTTTTTTCCGGCATTAGTCGGTATATTGCATCAGGTCACAACAAACCACGGACTTTCGACAAAATTAGCCGTTATTGTGCTCGTTTTCGTTTCGGTTTCAAAATAGCTGCATCTTGGTACGTCACCCGTGCGAGAGAATCAAGGTCGTCGCAGTCTGGCGGAGAAGCTGGATCGAAGTTTTTAAAGGGGAGCGGCTTGTCCCGCCTTTATATTAGGGAGAGAACAAATGCGGGCAGCGATCTTCCGACCATCGGAATACAACTCGAAGTTGACGAATTGCACGTTACGGGGCTTTTTCAATCTTTGAACACGTTGAAGAGTTAATCCTGGATAACGTTTCGCGAGCATGCAGCAAACGTTGCGCGATGATAATGATACGCTTTTCAGAAGGTAGTCGTGACGAGGCGAGGAGAGAATTTTCTACGCAGCCGTTAGCTTTTAAAGTTAACGGTTCGTTAAGCGGGAAAACAAGTAGACGAGTTAAAGCGTTTCAATTAGCGGCCTCGGTGCGTTGGTTCGCGAGGTCTATCATTTCTAGGCTTTGCTGTTGACGTGACTCATCTAACTTACCGTTTCCTCACTTAATAATCATGACTTTCCTGAAAATTCGAAAAACAATTCTATCGTTTGTCTGCCCTTTTATTCTTCGTTTCCACTATTCTCTTTCTCACGAAAATTCGATCGAAATAAACCTGTTGAGCTGTTTTTGGCGGCTGTTTATATTTTCAAATGATAAATCTGTGCAGTGGTGTCGCAATTGCGGATTCTCTCCGTCTTATTTGCCGGCAATTTCGTTCGCGCGTGCCACCGTTGAAGGGTTAAAGGATGATTTCGTCCGTGTCGTTGTGTCGCGGAGCGAGATACGAGGACGACGGGCGATCGCACGACACGAGCCGGCCGTCAATGGAAGAGAGCTAAGCGACGACGCATGCACAACGCGTGGTAGAGAACGCCATGAAATCGAATTGGATCAGGCCACTTGAGAGGGAATGAAATCGCGGCGCGAAATAAGCCTCTTAATAAAATGACGGATTGATTGCTCCTCGTTGTCGTCATCGTCCTCATCGTCGTAGTCGAGTGCGAAGAACGAGAAAGAAAGAGAGAGAGAGAGAGAGAGAGAGCAAATATCGCGACTCGCGAAGCGGTTCGGTGTCCCTCTCGCTATCTCTTCCTTTTTTCTCCTTCTCTTTCTCTCGGCTCTCGTGAGATCCGTTTGGGTCGACGGCCTCGATCTTTCGATCGAGCGAAAATAGATCCAGAAGCGCGCTTCGTTAACTGTATATCCGAGCCGCGGCATCGCGTTCGCGCGTAAAACGCGAGTTCCAAATCGCGTTTCCCAATCGCATCAGTCGCTTTTAAGTTTGTATCACCCGTTAGATCTCGCTAATTTACTCGAGAGTAATTAACTGAATGTTGCATCCCGATAGCGGTACAATGTTGTCTTTTCTACTGCCACATGTTGAAAGAAAAATAAAACTGAGGGACCGCGGGAATAGGTCCACCGCGTTTTGCCGGTTTCGCTAATGCGGCCTTGATTCGGGGACTTCGTCTCGTCGGTACTTCGCCGTTCCCGGAGACGCGGCGAGCGCTTATAACCGTCGCATAACGTGATCGTGATGCTTGTCGATAACATTATTGACCTACATATAATTACGTCGAGCATCTTCGAGGAATAATTTGCATATAACCGCGCCCGCGCGCGCATTTGCGGGCGAGAAAAAGAGACGGAGACGGTTCGTTCGCTCTACGAGAGGCTTGACTCACCACCATCGCGACTCACCACCATTACTATCAAGCGCATTCTGCGTGTGTAAAGGCTCGCTATGCGCGAGTACATAAATACCGGCGTAAATTATAATACAACCCGTGGTAGACCCGGTTTATGAGTCTATACCACTATACTATCGCGCCGCGTCGAGATAATCGGCTCGCTCATTGTCCGCGCGATCATTACTTTGTCGTCGTTAAATTAATAATTAAATTATGCCGCGCTGAGACCGCCGGCGGCCGCGGCGGCGCTATATGAGACGAAATAAGCGTTCCCTGGAGCATTCGAGGGAGAAAGAGATTCGAGATACGTATACGAGGCCATCTGTCAAAGTTCGCATACTCTTCCGAGAAGCCCGCTCTCACGTCTCCTCCTCTATCGTGCCGCGGCCGAGTGTTTCAATCAGCAGCCTCTGATATTACGAGGCGCGATCGAGGCGAAATCGCGTCGGTGAGCGCGCGCGAGCGTGCTTGCGTCACCGACGAAAACGTCCGGAAAAACTGAGTTAATTTCGCATCGCGGCAACGATGTTTTCCAGGAACTCGCATGGATATCAGCGCGACGAAGGATGTCTTGTAGTCGCTTCGCGCAATATGTGAAATTATTTTATTACGGGCTTTAAAAAAACGCAAATTATCTTTTTTATTTCCTTACGTAACGTTTAAAAAAACTTTACAAAGTTTCCGTATTTACGAAGAGCCTGAAGTGGAGGAATTTAAAAGGAATATCCCTGCTCTACTTTTACGAGTTAGTTTTATGCGTGCGGGAAGACAAAACGCGTGTTTGGTCCCGCACATTTGCGTTCCGCGTTTGCATTCCGCTGGCGCGTGTTTGTGGGCAAGCGATGCGGAGAGATATAGAAAACAAGTAGGAGCGTTTGAGAGAGCGATCGAGGCGCGACGGGGGAGGAAAAAATAGAGAGCAGTGCACGAGAAAGAGAGAGAGAGAGAGACAGTGAGATCGAGAGGGGGAGCGCGGGAATGGGGAGACAGACTCGGGAATTAAGTCTCGTGTAACGGCGAGCATGTACACTCTTATGCTCGCTAATGATTGTCAAGCAATTTTGCTATATGTGCCCCAGATTTTTTGCCGTCGTACTTAATTTCAGACGCGCATCAATTGCCGCTCGAACGAGACTCGGCGACGCGGACGAGTCGTCGTGTCTCGTTCGATAGTACTTTAACTCTTTCGCCTTGTGACTAAAACAACTGGTTTTTGCGCAGCTCGAATTAATCCTTCTCTTCCTATAAGCAGGAAAATTAGTAAAAGCAGTTGATTATATAGATAAATGGTAAGCAACTAAGAAAATAACGCTCAATAATTTTGAATAGATTCGTCATTAACGATTTCTAAAATCCGCTCCTTATCTATCTTGATTACGATGAGTAGACATTGTCGTCCTTCGCGATGAATGAATAAAATGCAAAACTTGATTTTAAAGTCGTTCAGTACGCTTAATAGATACGTTCTGAGTCACGATTAAGTCATTTAGCACTATCTGCCATTTTTTTTAAGCGAAAATGATAAATCGCGAGAAGATAAGTCATGGCATCTCGCATCACGAAACTCGCTGGCGCTTCTTCTAATTTTCCTATCTATCTACAATGTTATTTATACGATTACACTCGCGCGGGAAGTGATATCCAGCGTCGCCGAGCAGAAAAGTGCTGCTCGATCAAAAATGTAAGAAACGGTACCAGCCTTAATCCGTTCGGCGATCGACGTTTTTCGAAATTTCCAAAAATTACTGTGCTGAAATATTAGCAGTTTATCGCGTATCGTCAAGTTACACGTGTTACACGATTATGATATCGAACCTGTCGATCGATAGAAAGGCGTTCGCTCGTGCAAGAAGCACGCGCTGCTACTGTTGCCATAAGTTACGCCTCGGCCGTTGAGCGCCGAAAGGATTAAAGGATTGCGGCCGCGCGCGCGCGCGCGACTTGTTTTGTAACTATTAATAGAAGATAAAAGTTTCGAGAGAGGAACGACGCGCGCTCGTAGGAATTTATTGCGCGCGCTTTCTGCGGCTCGACGTTTTAGCGGACGGCGGCGATTTAACGGACCGTGCGATTTTATTATTTTATTATGCGGCTCTCCACGCACACACACACACACATACGTGCAGATTAACGCGTTAGATCGCTATCGCGGCATTAATTCGCGGCTCGGACGAGCGATCCTCCGTGATTCTTGCCGTTTGACGATGTCGAACGATTATTACATAGTGATGACGCTATCTGTGGTATTATAGAGTGGTTCTCGATGTTCCACATGGCGTTTCGCGGATTTATCGGAATCGTATCAACGGCAATAACAACTGGCTGCATGTTTTCACTCGCACACACGCGCACACATACAGCGCGAAAAGAAACATCGCCGTTGTATCGCGTGATAATTGAATTAAGTGAAACATTACGAGAAAGCAATCAGATTTCGACTGAATTCTGAAATACTATTTAGAGAAAACGATATATGAGGATAAATGATGCAATTCGCAACAAGCAAAATTATAGCGTGAACGCATCAATAATACTACCTGGAACTGTAATCGGAATTTTTTTCAAGAATGCTTTTATCAAGAAGAGAAACTAACAATAAGTTATGTTTCAGATTATAAGTCTTCATGAGTGGAAAACGGTATTTAATAAAAGCTTTATAAATGCCGGGAAATTAATAGATTTGAAATTTAATGGAGAGATTGATTAAAATTTCGACAGTTTCACGACGATTCACAAATAAATTCAATGGCGAATTTTGACATCTTGAAATCCCTGCAAGATCGAGATTCTAGGCACATCGGGGAAAGGGGAGGTGGCTTTACTCCAGCTAATGGAAAGTCCGCCTCCGAACAAACCCCTTTTGTTTTCGTCGATCGGAGCGATATACGCGCGATTACGACGCCCATGCCGTGCATCACGCGATACGCGTGTCGCACGCGAATACGCGTGGAATGAAAAAAATATGAAGGTCGTTCGCAGGAATTCCGTCGGTGCAACGACACTCCACTATACAGATGTCCGCTTGACCGGGATCGATAGTTTTGCCTTTTGCCTCGTGAGTGTGTGTGCGCGCGCGTTACGAATCGCGAGAATTCCACGATGCGACACGGCAGCGCAACGCGAAATCTGAAGACCAAAAATGTGTCAAAGTGAGGGATCTTTAGGAATAAGATATATCAAAAGTGCCTATCTCGTAGACTAACGTTCGTAAACTTTACTCATTTTAGTCGCTATTTTAATTAATTTTAAAATACTGCTTTTTTCTTCGAAAGGACTCGCACGAAGTGTTATTCGAAACCATTTTTAACGGTATATTCTTCGACAAATTTATAATTATAATCCGAGCGAGAATGTTAATCGTCATGAAGCATGTGGGGAGCGCTAGATTGCTGCGATTGTCGCGAAAGTTCTACGCGGAAAACGGAATTCGCAACGAGACAGCTCGCTGCGCGCCAAATCGATCCGCGCGACGCTAAATCACTCGCGTCAGAAACCCGCGGGATCCGAGACGCGCTTCTTCCGGCGCGTGCGTTGTCTAGCGCATACTTTCGCCGTCTTCAAAGTCGTTACGAGCTGGCATTCCTTTTCCGCCGAAGGACTGGCGCCGACGACTGATTTATCTACGATACTAATTCTACGGCACGTATCTTCCTTCTTCCCTTAAACAGAAAATCATTGGTGATCAAAATCCAGGATATACAGAGGAAGCGATTCTTCCGTTCGCAAACTTCGGGAACATTAGAAAAACAATGTTTAAGGGCCAGTTTTTCAATAGTCGTTTAAACTGAAGTTTAGCTAAAAAACTCACTCTTCATCTTTTTCTAAAAGGGATAGTTAGAAAGAGACGAAAAGCGAGTTAAGCTAAGCTAGATTAAAGTTAAGCGACAATTGAAAAACTGGTCCTAAGAGTCTCTGGGAGTTTCGGAAAGCACTTATCAGAGAGGGGCAAAGGGGGAAAGAGACAGAATTAATCTGACGGCGATAAGGTCGGTTCCATGAGGAAATCAGCGTACATATGTTGTCGAGCGGTTTGCCGCAGTTTTAATTGGCGTGTAGCGTGCTCCGTAGCGTTCCCAACTTTATTTGTGTAACGAAAGTTTGATTTTAGTGTTACATTTCGAATCGCACGCCAACAACCGTCTCTCCCTCGAATCCGTCGGCTTCCTCGTGCTGCCGACGCCACTGTGCGCGCCGGAGCGCTCTTGCAAAATTATCGAACGCAGTTTCGATGTGCGTATCTCGAACGAGCGTGCGAGAGCGAGAGATAAGGAAGAGGAGGGAGAAGGGGTGGAGAAGGAAAAGAAATCGGGGACCCTCCGCGGATATGACGTTCGGTGAACCGGCCAAAAAGAGGAAGAAAATAAGATGCACCATCGTTACGCGTGTACGTACACGCGTGCAAAATACGCGCGCGCACGACTCGCGTACGAGCCCCCGCACACATTCCACCGCGCATACACGCGCGGTGTATACGTATGCACGCGCGGCCCTGTTTGTATAGGGTCAAAGAATTGGTCAAAGAAAGAGAGGAAGACAGAAAGAGGAACGGGTGGCCGCGGAATCGCGCGGCGCGAGGGGAGGATAAGGTAGCGCGAGAGAGACGGGAAAGTGTGCCTTAAGGGGGGCTGGGCGGGAAATGAGAGAGAGGGTGCATGTTTGCCAATGAGGAGAGCGAGTGAGTGAACGGTCGGACTGTCGCGGGGCGAGTCGAGGAGACGAAGATAGAAGTGCGGAGACGAAGCGCGGAGAGAGATGATGATAGAGGGGGAGGGAGAGACAGCTGTCGTGGGAGAAGGACGTGCACTGGCGGCGAAGCGAGCGAGAGAGAAAGAGAAAGAGAGATCGGGCAGCAGCGAAGGCGAAGGAGAGACGGACTGCGAGAACGGACCACGAGAGACGAGAGTAGGACGGAGGAAAAGAGTGGTTAGGCGGCGCCTGGTATGTGGCGCCTTCACTGGCGTCGGGCCATCTTTTATTCTGCCATTACAAAGCGTCAACACGTATCTCTCCGTGTGTGTGTGTGTGTGTTCGCGCGCGCGCGCGCGCGTGTGCGTATACACACACGCGTACACGCACACGTGGTCATGCGTTATGTACGCGCATCGCTCTACGCGTATCTCCTTACGGGCGCATTGTTTGCGGACAATGACGAGGAAGCCTGCGATGACGACGGTGCCGATCCCGAGGTTCCCGCCACCGACCTTTTTTTTTTTTAGAATCGTCTAGGAAGACCCCTATCTCCGTCTCTCTTTTTTTTCTCCACATCTTCCCACTCTCTTTCTCCTTTCTATCTCGGGATCCAAACACGTGTCCTGCGTTACGGACGCGCTCTTAAGAAAGCGAGCTTTGGCTTTGAGAGGGTCGTGACTATGATCTTGGAGCGCCAATTCGTTTCACGAGCATCGGCGCTGTCGAGTTCTGCGCTAGGTCTGCGCACTTTTTCCTGCCTTCCCACGTCCCGATTCTTTTACGGTCCTCGGACTTTTTTCTTTCTCTTTTTCTATATGCGCCTCGCGTACGTTCCGCAGTCTCGTACCTATATACACATGTTCAACAGGACCACCGAAGGTTTACTTTCGTAAGCTTTTCGTCGACTACAAAATTTCCTCTTCTCCGTCTTATCTTTTGATATTTATTTATGATATGACTTAATCATTGTTGAATTTTGTAGGGCCAGTTTTTTAATAGTCGCTTAACTTTAATCTTATTGTTAGCTTAGCTCACTCTTCGTCTCTTTCTAACTGTTCCTTTAAAAAAAGACGAAGAGTGAGTTTAGCTAAACTTCGCAGTTTAAACAACCAACCATTGAAAAACTGCTCTTAGAGATGCCCTTAGACTTGGAGATTTATACATCAATAATTTACATTCCATTCGGGACGAATAAACAACTCTTCGATATAATCGCGACGAAAGGGCGAAACGCCCCGGGTATTAATAATACCGATCCCCCGAAAAAAGTCTATTAAAGTCTAAACGGTGGTGCATCGCGCGGGTGCAGTGCTGCAGTGGCGCGATGTCGATAAGGGCCAACGAAAATATAAGCGCTGCCAAGTGTCCTTTTGATCGAGCATTGCCGCCGCCGCCGTGCGCTCGCGCGTAATAGAGGCGAGGAGTTCTTTTTTTAGATCTTCGTGCCGCGCGGCCGACACTCTCCGCTTGCAGGAGAACCGAAATAAATTGAACGATTTTATTGCGATACTATTCGCGGCGCGCCCGCCTACTTGTTTCACAATGCCTGATGTCCCGATGTACGCGCATGCATATACATACCTATATATACATAAAATCGGCGTATATCATACAATATCTCTCTCTCTCCCTCTCGCATTTTATTCGGATTCCGTAATACACAACACGCGCCGCATTCCCCGCGGTATTGCCAGACAGGCGCCAATGATATTCTCGTTGTACCGTTCTCTAATATGACACGCACTTAAGCAAACACCCGATGACTTTATGCCTTCGCTTACTATGCGCATACGTACACTTTACTACGCACGCACGTACGCACAGCGCGTACGCATTTCGCGAGCGCTCTCATATATACGCGGTGTCCGACTTCTGTGTCCTGTTCAATTTTAATAATAGATTCTCATTGGGTTCGAAATCGATTTTTCTCCCAAGAGGAATGTTGGAAGGAAGTCAGCGATCCGTTTAACTTGAAATTTGACTTTGATCTCGCTAATGACTCTCGTTGACAGTTAATTTCGAAGGGGACACCCTGTACGCGCCTATGTACGCCGTGCGCGCCGTAATTTTGCAAACTCCCGCGTGGGCGGGTCACTCGGGGAAGATGGAATTCTTAAATGCGAGCTTTATCCGTCGGATCTATCTTGTCTATTCAACGACGCGTGGCGCGGCGACACTCTGACGCGAGTCAAAGTCTCAATAAATGCATCGCGCTGCCTCGATAATCTATTTTTACACGCGTGCGCCGTTCTCTCTATTAAATAATTTACAACGTCTGTTTAATCGCATTCATTATTATATCACTATGTTACTCGCCCATAGATAATCGTTATTAATATAACTATTTTTCTTTTCATACACGCACGCATACATCGCGGTCTCTCTCGTCCAGAGATGCGAGATTACTCGTTTTCTCGGAATGCGCGCGGCGATATTATTCCGCCGATATTTATGCCACGCGTGTCAGGTTTGCGTGCGCGAGTCGGAACTCGCGGCGACGACGACGATGACGACGAGGACGAGGACGACGACGGCGACGGCGACGTAATGCATTCAGAACCGGACGGGCGGCGCGACGCAGGAAGCCGAGCGGTTTATGGCTTTGTTGTTGTCGTCGTCGTCGTCGTCTCTTCTCGTCGCACGCGGGTGCGTGCGATTTTTTTCGAACGCCCGTTCTCGCGGCGACCGACCCGACCCGTCATCGTCGGGATAGGATCCCACGTGAAAGTCAAGCCGTTGCGCCTCGCCGGCGCGACACGGACGATCCTTTCCCGCTAGTCTCGTTTAAAAGGCGTCTGTCCTCGACTTGGCGACTCGCTGACGCGGTCATCCGTCGCGTCGCCTCTCTGACGCGCGCGTGGCGGGCTGCCGATACCGTCGCGTCGCGTCGCGTCGCGTCGCGCCGGTTTCGATTGACAAGGGAGAGCTTTTTCACCCGCGTATACCTGTGTGTCCCCACGTGAGTCTCTCTCTCTCTTTTTCTTTTTATCGATTCTCCGTTGAGTGCTCGACTACGAGTATCTATTTGGATATCTATGCGCCGCCACTATAGATATCCAAAAATAGCGTCGAAGAATTTTGATATAGAAAGAAGCTACGATATCGAAATCTCTTATTCTTATCATCTATTCTGATATATATATATATATATCTCGAATTACGTATGAAAATGTTCCCACTTTTTCAGAAAAAATAGTATATCGTTAATAATACTTTGCCACTCGCAATATTTGATACTGCAAAACAACGCTTGTGGTGTAAATGAGGAAAATTATGTGACATTTAACGTCTACGAGGCGATAAAACGCGCGATTGCCGTCTTTACAATTTCGCTGATCGACGAGGACGTGTGCGCGTGCTTCCCGTGGAATTTCGGGCAGTAACACGTCTCTAGCGCGATCACACGATCACCTTCGCGAGGCCGCGCGATAAATTTCGTTCAAACGACATATCGCGCTAAATCCGCTCGCCCGTACTTCCCACGACCAAAGATCGGCGCGTATTACGCGATTACGCAACTTCCGACGCCTCGAGTTTAACGCATTCGGACACGTATACGCGTAACACGTTCGCGAAAAAGCAATACGGAGATTCGCGCGGCGGATTCGACGAAATTGTATACCGGTTTCTCGATTCGCGCGGTGGGGGGCGGGGGGGGGGGGGGGGGGGGGGGGGGGAGAAGTAACGCGAACGTCCGTCGAGTCGCGAAAAGGATCGCCACGGGTGGTATATCTTCATTGATCTTCTGGAATCGCGGCGTCTCTCCCTCAAGGTAAGCCGGTAGCGGGTCTTCCCCGCACACGTCTTGTTCCTACGGTCGTCGTCTAGTTTCTTTCTCGTTTCCGATTACACGCGCGTGGTTGAAAACGATTCTCCCGTACGGTGCACCTGCGTCCAGCTCAACGCGCCCCGCGTCCGGAGCGATCTGTCAAGCCCAGGGGAAAAGCGATTCGACATCCAGCCGCGACGGACACTCGCGATAGCGCCGCGTATTATCATATTTAATCGTGTATTTAACGTGTATTTATTAACGCGTTATACCAGGTTTCTGTCGCGGCGAATAAGACGTACGGCGTCCGCGCGATAATTCGTATACATATCTCGACGTATTTATCTCTGAGTAAGCGTTCTTAACTTAGCGCCACTGGTTATGTAAATATTTGCGAGTCGCGATATTTAGATGATAGAACATTAATCGCGTTTCCAATTAGTGAGAGAGCCCAAAATTCTTTATGCGCAACTCTCAGAGATGAACTGCGCGATATGCCAGATTTAGCCATTCAATCTCGTGGAGAAGAAAGAATACTATAAAGTCCGTGAGGCTCCGATCTTTCTGAAACTCGACGGGGGGACCTGTTTTTTTAAAGAACAAGTTGAAGGAGATTCTCGAGGGGGGGGGGAGTTTCTATTTTTAGACAGATTTACAAATAAATGATAAGCTAAAAGAGATAAAAGTACATATTTCTCTTCGATATCAGCCGTCCCTTCCGAACTTCCTGTAATCTGGCGTCGTTGCCACAGGACTAGACGTTTTAGAGCTCGTCCTGGCAGCCGATTCTCGGCGGCCTTCGAAATACTGAAAATTCCGAGTCTCGGTACACAGTACAGGCGCCATTGGTGCGCTATACGCGCATCTTATCGCGGGCAAACACCGCTCGGCTAAACTCGTAGTTCCTATCGCTCGCTCTCGTCTATCAAACTAGATATATATACATTATACATAATGTACACATGTGTGCGTGTTGCGGTATATATGCATATAATACGACGGCGGGGTCGCGCGGTGCGCAAATACGCGCGCGCGCGCGTGCGCGCATATACGGGGTGTCCCTCGGAGTCGCACCCGTCCGCGTGTCGATTCGTCTCATTTCCCGCGTTATGGTATCTATCTGATACGGAAGCGGATACGGCGTCTATTTTTAGCGAACGTTGCATTCCCGCGGGAACGAAAATAGACGAGGTCTCCGTCCATCCGGCGCGCGCGAGGGAAGGTAAAAAGCGTCCTGGTTCGACGGAGATTGATTCGGGGTCAGATCGGTTCTTAGCCTTTAATGAGTCTATACCGCATGCTGCATATGCAACGGGACAATAAATAATACGGGCTGTTGTTGGGAGATCAAGACGCGCGTAAAAAAAACATATTTGCTCTAGTCTGGTGAATTGAATAGAATATTTATAAACGGCATAATATTATGTTATCTCTCTCAACCGCCAATATTTACACGCGTTGAAATACGTGGGTAAGTTTTTGTGGATAAATGTAACCTCATAATAATGCAGATAAGACACATTATACGATGCATTATTAATTTAAAGGTAAATATTCTCTCCTTTTTCCAAGACACATTCAAGATACGTATAATTATATAAATTGCAGTAATAAACTATTGGCGTCCGCTTTACAATAACCATCAAGAGGATGTCTACTGGAATTGTATAGCAATTATATATATATCTAAATTGTGCATTATACGATCGCGAAAAAAATTAAAGCGATATTTATTTAAAGAAATAAAATTTTTTTTTACAAGCTACGAATCGAGCGTTCTTCACGCAAAATAGACACGCGCGCCAGATCGTGAACGGAGTAAATGAATGTTTCGAAGAGGACACCCCGCGTCCTCCTCGGCGAAGTGGGACTTGGACCTCGCGGTCGCGGTACGTCCGCGAAGGTGAGGAATTTGGCAAGTGCGTCCCTGCTAGCGGAGAATTGTGGGTTATGGCTGGAGCTCGTTGCGCTCGCCGTATATACGCACACGCGTGCACGCATCACACGGGAGGCGGACTCGCGATGGCGATGGCCGGCTTTCCTTGCGAGCCACGGCACGGCGAGAGCGCGCCTCTGTCGTTTAGGTATGCAACGCGCACCTATACGGCGCTACACGCGCGCGCGGTCGTAGAAAGGCCGTTTGAAGGACAAGGGTCACGTCTCTCTCTCCGAGCGCCGATATATATACGCGACACGGCCGCTGCCTTTACTACCTTTACCGTATAGCCGTCGACCCCGATGCGTGCAGCGCTTGTCCCCCCTCGCGATTGCCGCTGCCTCTCGGCGCGATCGCCGCGTGCACGCGTGCCCTCGCGGACGAACGGACCGCGAAATTCTTTCTCTTTCCTTTTTTGGAATAGGTAGATAGAGATAACCGTAGATATATGCGGGAATCAGGGTCAAGACTTGAGAATCCACGAGCAAGGCGGATCTAGCTGGAAGGAAGACTGACCAAAAAAAAGAATACAGAAAAGCGTTTTGATTGCAAATGCGTATTATTATGATTATTATGAAACCCAATTGCAGAGATGACGCGGGATTAGTAAAGAAAATATGAAGAATAGAGAAGAGATGATATTTTGTCACACGCATATTTGCGTCACCATTATTTCTCCTAACTTTCTGCGAAGAGATTTCAAGAGATTGCACGATTTATTTTCGATAAACAAACGCGTGATAAAAATAATCAAGGTACTTACGATGCCTCAAGTTTTTGTATGTCTACATTCTGAGCCACTTTACGTGTGTTTAATTTAATTCTTTTTATGTGAGAGATTTTAGATCATATATAATTATGTAATTCGCAGTTTTTCATCACAATGAATGAAAGATCGAAATCTTACGACTTGAATTATTTTTCCTACGTTCCGCTTTCTCTCTGCTTTTGTACTGACGCATGCGGCTTATCTTCTTATGTGCGAGATTTTTAACGCGCGGAACAGCGCGACGTGGTCGTCATCGTGCATGTGCACCTACGTTATGCAGTTACTTGGCTCGGCCATGCCAAGGTTGGGAACCTTATCTAAGCTTCAGGGTGTTTGACCCAACTGGGAAAACATGGCACTCCGATGGCTTTGCATCGGTCGCTCGCAATCCGCTTAAAGCGTCGTTCACAATTGGCTTTTCTTACACAGAAAAAAAAGAATATTCTTCATTCGAAAATCTTTAGTTTCAACGTGGAAATCTTGAAATAAGATTACATTGCGTTATTATATTAAACGATTACATTAAACGAAGAAAATTTGCTTGAACGAAGCATTTATATAGTTCAACCAAGAAAAAAAATGTTGAAATAAAACGTTGAAATTCTTATAAGATTATAGTTGTTTCATATATAAGCAAGATTATTATTTCAACATTTTTTTCTTGGTTGAACTATATAAATACTTCATTTTCAAGCAAGTTTTCTTCGTTTAACGCAATATAATCTTATTTCCAGATTTCCATATTAAAACTAAAGATATTTTCAAATCAAGAATATTCTTTTTTTCTGTGTATCGAGCGGACATAAAATGCGTCGATATTAACTTTTTTCAAAGATTATTTATAAGAATTGTAAATCTACAGTCTTTCCTTCCTATTTTAATTTTTCGAAAAAAGTTATATTTTAAAGAAAACAAATTTCCATTTTCTTTATGAAAATGGTATACTTTTGGACATAAAAAATGGAAAAATAAAATAGTTTATAGATAATTTCCTCTTTATCGATTCCGTTGAAATATATCCTATTAATTAAACTGAACATTTTCTTCGTACCGGAGACGAACGCTCTTGGAACTTTTCTCAAAACGTGAACCTGTTAATATACCGATTCGTTGCGCGCTGTTACAATTCACGCTAAACTCAACGACGTATCGATAGAGGAAGTGGCCTCTCTCGCGAATGGTTCTCTTTGCCTGCGCTTCTTCGCGAATCGAATTCGCGGGCGCGTCGCGCGAAACGCGGCGGACACGAGCATAAATCTCGCCGGATTGGCCGGATTAATTTACGAATGTAAAATATCGGGCCGAGATCAAAACAACACCCCCGGTTCGCGTCTCTCCTCGGGCGTGTACGCAAGTCGCGTCGTCGCCGTCGTCGGGTGCGAAGTCGGAAGGCCGCCGGGCATTATTCTTGCAGATCGCGACGCGGCGGCTCGCGGCGGCGCGTCGATAAGTAATTGCATCCAATCTCCCTGGAATCCGCTTTCGGGCCGAGTACGCCCCGCGACGGCCGTACCCGCTTCTTCCGCGTCTCCTTCTCTCGCCCGTCCGAAATTTATTATCGGGGTGGCGGCTCGCGCGCCCCAATCCCCAATGATTTACGAACGGCTCCCGATGCTCCGCTATAGACGCTTCTTTTTCTAGCGATCCGAATTTATTCCCGCGCGTCGCGACGCCACCGCGCGACCTCGACGCGCGGACAAACGTGCAGAGCCATTATCTCGTGAAACGATACAATTTTTTTAGAATTAACGAGAAATTTTGTACGACTCGTTTCTCGCTCCCGGTGGAATAATTGACCGATCGATTCTGCGACGGACGACAGCGTCTTTCGCGAGCGTCTTATCCCGATCACGTTCTCTGATACGTAACCCCCCCCCCCCCCTTTTCCCCCTTTCACGATCGTGCACTTCGTTGATTTTATATCCGCGGATTAGCGTGCCTTATCTCACGGGATATATATGTACGCGTTCTGTCGGTAGCAACGACGGCAGCAGCAGCAGCAGCAACAGCAGCGATGGTATCGCATTCCAAACGAAACTCCAGACACTTTAGCCGACGCTGTCGCGTGTCTGCGGGGACGGCGCGCGTTATTTTTCTCCCATCCGTGTTTACACACGCTCCCGTGCAAACACCTTGCCCGTATCGCTCCACGCGGAGCGATTGGTATGCGGCTGGGAAGGTCGACACTCGAGATCTGCGTACGCTGCAAACGATAAATATCTCCGCGACCGACTCCGCGCTAGCCATTATAGACGGATCCTTTCCGATCTCGCCGAGGGTTTACATCGTGTTATTTTATCGCAGCGTCGACGCGACTCGCGACTCGTTGCTAAAAAATTAATGGTTTACTGAAAGAAAATAAGGAAAAGAGGATGAAAATGAGAGATGTCTCTTTCGTCGAGTCAGAATTTCATTCGCTGATAAACGAGACGTGACTCATATTTTCGTGTTAATGTCAAATATTGACGCGCGTCTTTACAAAAGTCTAGCATGTTCCTCGTGTTGAATCGGCATGATCGGCATCACGCGCGGTTGGAAGAGTTTAACGAATTGAAGTTATATATTTTCTCTCTTTGTCCCTCTTTGACAGCGCAAAGGACGGTGAATAATTCTCGCGCCGCGCCGTCGCGGTCGCCGGCGGCAACGTTTCATTGGGGTTTTTCTTAAATCGTGCCGAGATCCTTGGAAACGAGAGCGATTACGAAAATAAAAGACTCGCGGACGTACGCCGGCTAAGAGAGCCTGCAGAACATGAAATAATACATCCCGTCTCTCTCGGTATAGAGAAATGAGGACACTTAAGAGCGCCGCGGCAACGCAACGGCAAGCTGCAGTCAATTCCGTAATTGCTTCTTTATCGTGATCTTCAGAGAACCGACAGAATTGCTTTATTACAGGGCTTTCAGTCTGCTTCCAATTTTCCGAGCCACACATGCGGCCGCGCCGCGCCGCGCCGCGCATCTCCGCGTGGTGTGTGGTGTGTGTGTCCCACATTTCGTGACTGCGTTTATTGTATCGCGAGCCGCGCGCTGCGTGCACCTCGCGATTCTTGCGCTCGCTTCCTCCCCATGATTTTATCCCATCCCGCGACAGCGACGCGATCCTCGGGCTCGAGAAGCGCTTTTACTCCCAACATCCGAGAATTCCGACAGCGAGCGAACGGATTTAGGGCCGGTTGTTCCAATCTGTTGGTGAATTAATTACTAACTAATAGTTAAATCAAAAATCATACGTCTATCTTTGTCTAATTCGAAGGAAAAAACAGACATATATATGGATTTAACTATTAGTTAGTTTACCAACGGGTTGAAACAACCGGCCTTCAATGTTCCCCGTCGTATCGAGTTAAATCGTTCGTTTTTCCACGCACTCGAAACTCGCGAAATCTTTCCTCCCCGGCTCCGCGTAGATCACTTGCAAGCAAACTTCCGGTGTGCCTTTCAACGTCGGAAACAACAGTGACTAACTCTTCTCGATCCCCCCCAACATTCGGACAGTCTCAATTAACGGCGGTTGCCTCTCGGGACACCCTGTATACCCGGCGTATCTACCTCGCGGTTGATTTCGCGCTTCTGGTCCGCGAGTGCGATAACTCGATGGGGAATAAAACGCGCGGCGCGGGCCGCGGCGCGGCGACGACGCGACGGTCGGTCGGTCGGCGGCCAGAAACTGCTAAGAGACCGCAGACGATCGCAGATAAACATGAAAATTCGACGGCGACGACGACGTCGAACGTCGACGACGACGACGACGACGACGACGTTGGCGACGGCGGGCGACGCGACAGGCGTCCTTGCTCCAACCACTCGCGCTACTACCGATGACGTAATCGTCGCGATACCCCGCAATCTTGGCGCCGCGGTAAACTCGTAATATCTATTTTTATCTGTGGTGGAAGCAAGGGGCCCTCCTCCCCCCCTCCCCCCTCCCCCGATTCCCCGCCCGCGCCGCCGCGGCCGCTGCCGCCTGTGCGCCCCATCTCTTTCTCTTTCTCGTGCGTGACATGACGCCGCTCCGCGCTCCGCGGCGCACAGCACACACGCTCGTCGCCAACTCTCGTCGTGGAGCCGAGCGTGGAGAGAGAGCCAAAGCCGTGCCGAGCCAAGCCAAGCCCCGAGATGTCCGGAGCGAGGGCCTCGAGATCGAACGATGTTTATTGCGGTCGCGATAAGGCTGTTTTCGGTCGCGTCGCACGTTTTCGTGCTCTCGCTCGACCGAGCCTTTCGATCTGCCGGATTTTCCGAACCCTTGATCATCTTCGTTGATTGAGGGGCTCTTCAGGGACTCTCCGGTCGTCGATCGCGTTACCGATCATCGGCAAGCGATCGCGAAACATACGCGAGATCGTCTTCGACGGCTGTGCGCTAGGTGACGCGAAATTGCTCGCTCGGAAGCGCGTCGCGCGATATTGAAGCGTCGCGACGCGCTGGAGCGTCGGAGCAAGCTAGAGATTGACGCCGAAATATTTCCTAATTAATGTTTAATTTTTCCGTAATTGCGCGAATAAAATTGCCTTCTAGATTAATTTATTAATACATAAAGTTAAATGACACATCACTGTCTATTAATCGTCCGACATTGCGCGCGAGAAATCGCATTGATGACCATTTTTGGCATGTTCACCATTCTAAATAAGAAAACCTTGGTTTACAGAAATCGTATTATAAAAATATGAAATATAAAATTCCACGTATTTAAGGATGTTCGGGCGGTACAGGTATATTTTCCCTGTAAAAAGTTAAATTGCTTATGTACAATCAATTTCTAAAGTTAAATCACTTTTTGAATTTGACAACATTGCGTGCCATTTTCGATAGCGTATTTAAGTACGTATTGAGCGTATGTAAGTATGTATTGAGCGTACTTCTCGGCTAACCTAACCAAACCGAGAAATTTTTCGGAAACATTATTAAATAAAAAAAAAGTCTCCTAATGAAGCTAAAAATTGGCGTGGATAATTATATAGTCGTTCTGCTTGCAAAATTTCATATTTTTTTCATCATTTTTCACTGAGATATAATAATTTTTCTTCATTTGCCCTTAGACTACGTGTGATTTTATTATTTAATTTTTCAACAAGTTTCCTAAACAGCCTAAAACTTTGACAGAATTTTTTTTATGATGAAATCTACAGAATTATTTTGGATTCAAAGAGTTTTCATCATTTTAGTCGTAATGCCCGAACATCCTTAAAATTTATTGACCACGATTTGTAATGGTTTCTCCGTTCTAAATTTAACCCTTTGTAACTCAATTTTTTCACATCTATAAAAATTATATAATATGAAACTAGAGCAAATATTACAATTTACAATTTTTAAACATTTTATTATAAAACACGATTTGTAATATTTGAAATAAGATGCTACGCTAAGTTGTGGCGAGAAAATGAATTATAAGACTTGAAAAATACAAAGGGAAAATTATAGAGGGTTAATGGGCCTCAGTTTACATTTCACTTTATGCAACAAAACGTCACCCGCAATATTATAATATACTAGATATTAGATGTTATTAAATATTAAGTAAATACAAAGAAATACAATATCAAATGCCGATGAGAATAAAGATGAAAATAATATTTAATATTACATGTTAGAGGTGAAAATAATTATTAAATATTATAAATAAACAAAATGTTAAGTGTTAAATAAAAATAGTGAATAAATTTAGAATGGAGAAACCATTACAAATCGTGATGTCGATAAAAATAGTGAAAATCGTACCAAGACCGTAACACCGACCAACACGTGCAAAGACATAGGTATTAACGCCGAGAGAGATCTGTTAACGTTAATCCGTGACCGTCTCGTGTCATTGTATTCTGAGCTCGAAACAAATCAGGCGCACTCGATGTTGCACCATCATGCGGTGCACCTTGTGTCTTCCTCCGTCTGAATTCTTCTGCGGGATCCTGGCGCCGATCCCAGGAGGCGACGACGCCGCCGCGCCGGAGACGTCGTAACGACGAAAAGCCGTGGGATTTGCCGGCGCGGCGTTCCTTTGTAACGTCGCCCGCAGCAGGCAGCTACTCCCCGCACCCCCCCGCAGTAAACCTCTTTACCGGAAAAGACCACTCGTTAACAAAGGATCCCGAAAGGGGATCGTCTCGCCGGCATCCGGCAGATAAACAATTCGGAAAATCGGTGCGTCTCGACGATTACTTTCAACGAATGTGATTAGACAAAGGACCACAATGGCTTGACCTCTTTTCTTGTAATCCCTGTGCTGTATCCGATAAATAATCCGATAAATATCCGATAATAAAGCGTTTTCTGATCATAAAGCGACCCGACACACGGCGATCGTTTATGTATGTACGTGCATGCGTGACAGTGCAGAAAAAAAAAGGGTAGTTCCTAAACGACGATGAGATATAAGCTGACGTTGGAAGAGCTTGAGGTCTTTGATCTTTTTTTCCCACGCGCAGTAGCTAACGATAATATTCTATAATACTGGAGATCTCGGTATTGTATTTTCGACCAGACTAGACGTAAACGCTGCGTCGTCGTTCGCTTCAAAGTAATTCCGACCAGTAAATATGCATCGGCGGCCGCAAAGGATTAACAAGAACGAATAAACTTTCAAAAGATCATATCTCCGTAAAATATTTAGAGATATTCTGCCGTCTTCTTATATTTTATATATGTGTTAGTGCGTAATACGCTCATACTGTCTCACGTATTTATTTAATATGACACTCGATCGTATTTTGAAAAGAGAAATTTAATATACTCGACTGTGTGTGTAATTGTACCAGTTGCGGCTTTTTAATTCGCGAATGGCAAGCACGTAGAAGGGGCAGCGTTAAAGCAAACATTAAAGCTGGACATTAACGTGTCGTAAACGTAAACGATGTAATGTCATACATAATCGAGCAATAGCGACGCTGGGCGCATAATGCAGATTAGCAATCTTCACGCCTTAATAAATGTGTTTTATTTTTTCTGATCGCAGGTGAGACGGGACAGAGGGAATGGTGCACTCTGGCGTACTGGGAACTGGGCGGTCGAGTCGGTCGTCTGTATCCTGTGGAACCGTCGACGGTGAACGTCTTCGACTCTCTTCACGACGGCGATGGCCTCTGCCTGGCGACTCTGGCCGAGAATCACAATGCGCCGCCCGCGGTCCAGCGTACGCGCAGCAAAATCGGCCTCGGTAAGTCTTCCTTCCACGGAGACTTGTCCTGCTTGTCCATATCCGTGTTGAAGAACGTGCTCGAAGTCTTATTTTCTGTTTTGATTTAAAAACTATTATTTGTTCCATTAACCCTTAAGTGCGCAGCTTTGCATATATTTGCAAAGCGACTTTTCGATGTGCTTTGCACATCTTTAAAGGGCCTTCTATCCTTTTTGGATGGGAAGGACCGGAAGATTATTATTTATTTAAACAATATTCAGAATGCTACAAAAATTGCGCATTTAAGAGTTAAAGGTATTAGAAATTTATTTTGCGCTCGTTCGTGCATATCTTATCAAGAATAAAGTCATTCTTTAATTCTTTCTCTTACACACATGTAGAATCCTCGGTTTTATTATGAAAAGGAAATTTATATAGTTGAATGTAAGTTTATAGATGATTTTTTCGTAATAATCGTATAAGATATAAGACATTAATGTTGTATCGTGAAAAAGTGCATGTGCCATTCCCTCTTTTCAAGATAAAGATTTCTTTTCTTATAAATTGCGATAAAATATCGATTTCCGGCATAACAGATGGCGAGATGATAAAAATTAATTGAATTACTTTCTTAGATGTAAACATTGTAAACTAATACTGTTTTTCTCTGAAAATATTTTTATTATGAATACAGATCGTGCGATGAAGAATTAAAGATTGTTTCATATCCATACTTACATTAGTACATATACGATAGTACGAAGTTTGTGAAGATCCCAGAATGTGATTGATAAGAGAATCCTAATCTTTTTGTCGCAGGATTAACGCTCAGCCAAGAAGCGGACGGTGTATGGGCGTACAATCGGTCGGAGAGCCCGATCTTCGTGAACTCGCCCACCCTGGACGACCCGGAATCGAGGACGCTACTAGTTTACCGGGTGCCGCCGGGTTTCTGTCTCAACATCTTTGATCGCGCCAAGATCCTGCAGCTTCCATACGGCGGCGGTCAGGCCGCCGGCTTCACCGCCTCCGGCCCCGTCGACATAAACTCCGTCCGCATCAGCTTCGCCAAGGGCTGGGGACCCAAGTATTCGCGACAGGAAGTCACTTCCTGCCCGTGCTGGCTCGAGGTGCTCCTGGCGCCGTGCAGGTGATCATCCCCAAGGCTGACCGGGCCGAAAAGCATCTTCAAGTCTCGTCCTCAACTCGCGCTTCATGCTCCTCCTCGTCGTCATCGACGTCATCGTTGTCGTCGTTGTTCTCGGGGTGGATCGGTGATAATGATACGGCGACCGTGGCCTTTAGCTCCGTCCTAGCGAGAGCTGTGTTAATAATAAAATAAAAAGAACACGTGCAGTGTGTGCGCCGGGGGGCGATTCCCAGCGGCGCGAGTGCCAGGGTCGCCCCAACAACCCCAGCAGTCTTACCAAAGTACACGCCGTCGAAGTAATACGTTTAGGAAACAACGTCGCGATTCCGTTTTCGTCAGTAGAACGAGAAACTAGAACGATCGGTGATCGTTCGCGAGCGTGTTCATCGAGCGCGTACGAACGGAGAGAATCACATCGAGACTCACACGAATGGGACTTAGGATCTTTACGAAGCGTGCGTTTGATTCGTAGTTCTTTCTTTTTTTTAATTTCTTGATTCTATTCGCTTAAGCGTCGATGCTACTCTCGAGATTCGTGTGAGAATTTCCGACAGAGGAAGCGGAGAGAGTCGGGCTTCCGGTAGGTGTCTAGTCACTTGCGTTTACGGTCTACACGCGCCGGCTCGCGAATTCGCGCGCGTGGATTCTGAATTCAGCATGGCAGGGAAAATTTTTAGTCTCGTAAAGATGAAACATGAAGCAAAGAGTAACATCGACGAAAGGATAGACGTAGATTATAGAGAGCGCCTACTCCATTAATCTTTGAAAAGGATTTTTCGGATTATCTCCTTCAAGATTTTGTCAGTTGTTCGAAAAAGTTCAAAGAACAGCGGGGATTTATCGGTATTTAACGCCGGACAATTCAAAGAAGATAATTGAACCAACATAGCGCAGAAAGTAATTTAACATCCAGCTGTGCCTCGATAATTTTTGGTAAGTTACAAATGGACTTATCATAAACTTATCCGCACACCCGTTACATTTTATAGAACTTATGTTATTGACGAGAGAGAGATAAATTAATGTTTAAAACGTTAACGATTAAGGACTTTGTAAAAATAATCATGCGATATATTTAAATTAAGGGAGTAGAATTTTGGTACAACCTTGACAGGCGAAAAATTGCTTTTTTAAAAAATTAAATATTTGAGAAATATAAAACTCTAAGTATTTGAAACTTTGGCACATGATTCTATATTGTTTTATGGTTATTTTAAAAAAAGAACGTAAAAAATAATAACAGGAGTTTTTTTGATAATGAAGGGAAGCAGTTCACAGTAGCTGGTGGTCGATATGAAATTTCGAAAACGACAGATATAAATGTTATTAGTCAAAGATATAAAGTTATAAATGTTATAGGGTGGCAGTGTGGTCTAGTGGTAAAGCGCCAGACTCGTCACAGAAATTTTATATTTCAGACTGCACCCGCCGTATGAGAAATAAAGAGGGGATTCTTGTGCGGAAAAACTGGGCTTCGTCTTACGAATAATTTCATAATTATCTACAGGAGTCTTCGTAACAGAGGTACAAACTAAACAAGTTGCGACAAAAGGACAATTCTGTTGCGCTATCATCCGTACAGATCGAGCCCATGTTTCTTGTTTTGACTCAAGTTCATGCACATAAATACCCAACTGAACCTACAACCAAGTCCGGTATTTGTAGGATTTCAGTTGGGTATTTATGTGCATGATCTTGAGTCCGAACAGGAAACGTGGGCTCCGTCTGTACGGATAGCGCAACAGAATTGTCCTTTTGCGTACATACTCCTCGTATAACACATCGCGAATTACATGCTAAAAACAATAGATATCTAAAATGTGTCGAAAGCATAATTTCGAAAAAAAAATTTTTTAAAAAATATATTTTAGTTGCAAAAAGATGCAAAATTGCATTTTCTTCAATAAAATTGTAAAAAATTTTTTTTAAAATTTTACTTTCAACATATTTTAGACATTCTAGATTATAGATCTGTTTTTTTATTTAGTTAAAAATTTTTCGTTACTCCAGAATCATGTCCATCTACTAAACGGAAAGGACTGTTTCCCTTTATTACCAATAAAAGAAAAACACGTTATTAATATTTTTAATGATTCTTATTTTTTTTAAGATACCACAAAAGAGTGTAGAATTGTGTGCCAAAGTTTCAAATACTCAGTTTTTTATTTCTTAAATATTTAACTTAAAAAAAAGTCTATTTCTTTCGCTTGTCAAGGTTGTCTACTCCTTTAATTGTGCAATCTTCTTTACAAGTTTTGTACAGATAGCAAATCCTTCAAGATATTATTTTAAGAATATTAAAAATATACAAAACGAACGGAATAACATAATATAAATATTAACTGAATTTTTATTTATAAATTGATTTTTATTAAATAAGATTTTTTATAATTGAGCTAAATTTATCGAGTATCAACATTAATTTGAAAATCGTGCCCGCCCTAGTAGCATAAGTTGTTCTATGACGAGTCCTACGTCGCGAGGGGACAGTACTGAATCGAATAATCACGCGATCGATCTAATTGTAAAACCGAAAGCGATTGACGTGCCACGAGTCCCGGGGTGTGTTATCTCCGATCGTCGTTCGGTGCTGTACATACGTATAGTATACACATATGTACATACACTGTGCCTTCCCAGCTTCCCTCCTTGGTGCAGCGCGTACTCTCGGGAAACAAAAGTGCGCCACGTTCCAAGCTCGTTTCGCACGAAAAGAAAGAAAAAATATATAGGTATATGATGCCTCCTCATCCGGAGCTTTGTACTACAGTAATACGATGTACTGTGATAAGAGTTCGACGCGAATCTTTTCTTTCTTCCTTTTTTTACGATTGCGAAGCAAGAGAGACAGCAAAAAGAGAGAGAGAGAGAGAGATACAAAATGAGATACGTTAGCGTATAACAGTTAAATAACGGAAGAGATTCTGCGCATCGGAAACGAGGGACGGGTATCGCTAATTTCGCGAGGACCATCTCTCGGCTTAGTCGCGCTAGTCGTCGAAACGTTTTGACCAAGATGAAGGATAACTTTTTACTTTCTTTTGAATGTTTCGCTATGCACGCCTCCGGTTTTCGATGCGCAGAAACTTTCCTCGAAGAGGATTGTACACGGAACGCACACATATATGCGGACGTTTTTTTTTTTTTTTTTTTTTACATACTCTGTAGATGTACGAATAAACTTAAAAGAGGGAAAGAGCGTACACGGTGTTCAAAACAATGTGTTTAAGTGCATACAAATGTAAACGTGTACCAGTCATACGTATTCATTCATTTACGCGCGTACATACACGGTACGCGTACGCGTACACGTACATAAAAGAAAACACATGCAAACGTATACATACATATATAAAAATCGACTGATCGACCCGTAAGTTTTTTCGACCATTAGTTTACTTTCGTACTACCGCTTTTATCGGACGTAAAAGTGGCCGTTACTTTGTAATAACGATTGAACGGATTGAGAGCTACGAGAAACGATTATATTGTGATGCGTATACGCCGCTTAAATGTTATATATTGATATGTATATAGAGACGTATACAAAAAGATGTTCATAGGTAGCTAACTGTAGCGTGAGATGGAGAGAAAGAGAGATTGAGAGAGAATGAGAGAATGAGAGAATGAGAGAGAGCGACAGTCGGGTTGGATCATCGGCGAAAATAATTGTAACGAGAGGACGTCCGCCGGCAGATTGTTCACTTTGGGCGATTCCGACTTGCTTTTCGTAGTCCCTTTTCCCCCCGCATTCCCCAATATACGTTGTTGTGGTCGAGGCCCATCTATTCGCCCCTTGTGCCGCAATTAAGAACGTGCGCACCGCCTTTGGAACGCGTTTGAAACGGCATTACGTGCCTCTGTCCGTGCGACGTAAGACGGTGTATTTGACGATTTACGAGACACGTCGCCCGTATGCTCGAGGGAATCCGATTACGTGCAATTTAAGCTGTCCCGACATTACCGTCTTGAGCTCGAGGTACCAATATTCGTCAACGACACTCGCGTCCTTGCATTCGTACTTCTGCTAACGTTAAATTTGCAATAATTCGGAAAGGCGACCGTACAAGTGTAATGAGAGATAATTTAAAGATGAAAAGGAAATAGTGAATTAATTGACAAGAAATGTAATGTACGATTGGGGGGGAGTCGGTTTAACGATAATGAACGTAATTCGTGTCGATTCGCAGATCAGCCCAGCCGCAACGAATAATATACGCGTAGGCATACGAGATACGTAATGATTCATATTTGTACCTCTTTGTGCTCGTTTTATCGCGCTCAAGCATCCAAAAGAGAACGCCGTCGCGCGTTAGAAACAAAAAGGAACTTACGAAGGCGCACTCTAAAATTAATGGTAGGACAGTCCTACGACGTAAATACCGCGCACGGGGACGTCCCGAGTTTCTTCTCCCCATGCGACATGCCTCGTCGCAATAAATGCGAGAGCGATTTCTCCTCTGTCTCGGGAACTTCAAGAGAGAAACGATCGCGAAAATGCGAAAAAATCGTGTAATATAAATCTCCCTCTTCCCTAAAAAGAAGAAAAAAAAGAAAACGCGAAATTTTGAAGGAGAAAAAGCAGATCTACGCTTACAGAAAGCCCAATAGCGAACTCGCAATAATAAATCTGTTTAATGACTTGCCAGAGAAAGAGACGAAAAAAATAAGTACCGCGTTTATTTCGTGGTATTCTTTTTTTCTGTCGAATTTTTTTGTGTGAATTAAAATCATGCGGAGTTTCGTTTCCCGTCTGTTTGGACGGTAATGATTTTTACATATAATAGAACGCTATCGTTATAATTATGTTTTTCTGTATCGCTGTCAATCTCGCCGACATTCTTCATACTGCTCTGCCTTTCGTCTTTTTCGGAATGTCCGTAGGTACAAAAGTGTTACTCTTGTAGATTGTATCTGTACATAATATAAAGTGCGGAGAGAAGTCTTTGAGGTTTCTCGATGATTTTCGTGAATTTTTGTAGTCATCGTAAAATTGATCGAAAGTACGAGTCTACACCGATCTAACAATAAGTGAAAAGAAGGAAGCTCAGAATGCGAATAATGTAATATACGTCGATTTTTTTTTCGAATAAGAAAGACTAAATACATCTGTTGTGTACATTCGTAATACTGCGTGGAACGTTTTTGCATTTCGACTGAAACATAGATTCATCTAATGCATGGATTGTCTTCTTTCACTCTACCTCCTCGTTTTGCGTTCTTTTTCCTTTCACGCTCCTTCGCGCTTCGCCATTTCGTCCTTGTTTTTACAATCCGCTTTTTCCATCTTTCATTTACTTAGTCTTGACGTTCTGCCCTTTATTTTCTCGATTTCCAATATCAAACCGTTTTCGTTAAAAAAAAAAAGATGATGTTCGTACATATTTTCTTATTTCCAAATACTTTGTGTCAATATTTTTTTTTATTTCACAAGGAATTTTTCATCCGATGTCTTTTTAATATAAAAAGTTAATCTATATCTAATACAGATTAACAAGACATTGCCTTTGCTATCTCGTGATGAGGGGGATTGTTATACGTCGGCAAATGACAGTTTATGTGAGGCGCGTCAAGCAAGACTGAGCTTTCCGATTAAGAATAATTTATTCTTACGCCTGTCCGCTGCGAGATTTATCTCAAACGGAATGATTGGCTTTCGCCAATAAAAGAGCCGGTCACTTGTTCGACGAGTTACCGTTTCTCTCGGGCGACGCGACGTGCCATTATCCAGTAGTAGTAATAACGAGAGAGAGTAATAACACTAATGTTAACGACCGAACGACAATTAGAGCCCGTTTTCTAGCGTCTACTAACTCATAATCCGCTATCGGCCGACCGACCACTCCACGTCTCTCTGTCTGTGGGCTATAGGTTTAAATAAATCTTTAAACCCATAGACATGCAATACGAAAGTTCCTCGTTAGCGAGATTAGATGCCTTCGAGTCGCGAGTCTCGCGTTAATTGACGGTTTATCATCGCGATTCGAGCTCGATAAAAATCTTTTATCGCGCGGAGAGAGAAAAGAAATACGTGACAATAAAGCGGGAGAGGGTTACCGGTGTTTGGTTTTTTTTTTTTTTTTTTTTTCGTGGAGAATAATTCGGGAACGGAGGCAGAACGAACGAACGAACGAGCCAAAGGTAAAAATCGCGCATACGAACGAATGAAGGCAGCTGATTTCTCTATAAAAGGACCCTACGTCTGTGAAACATAGTGCCTTTATATAGCCGTTCATTGTTACATTTAATTAGTGTTTAGAACGAGAGAGACAATTAGCGGTTATCACGTGTATCGGTAAATACTACCGTTATGGATAAGTACTGTAAGCGCTTCGTCAGCATCGGTACGGTATTACTGCCTGTCTTCAAAAACAAAAGAAAAGATTAAGCAAGAGGAAGCCCTCTGCTCGTACGTATCTTTCCTCCTTCCAAACTCGTTGATTCTCTCTCTTTTTTCTCATCCTAAATTAACGATATGTACCGGCTGGACTGAATTTTGATAAAAAGAAAAAAAAAGAGAGAAAAGATTTTGACGTATTTAGATGAATTTCGACGATTTCTGCCGTGTCCTACGTTCTACGGCTACGGGGTATACTCTGCGCCCGTTAGAATGTAATGAATAAATAAATAAATAGTGCCTTACCACGAGATTATTGTGCTTTTCGAAAGTTCAAATAGTTGGGAAGTAGAAAGACGCGTTTTATAACACGAATGACGTAGATTATTTTTTCCGATCGCGGACGCGCGCCTCAAATCTCGCAAAACTGATAAAAGAATTCGTTCTTCGCGGAGGACGATGTCGATCGTTTCTTCGCGCTTCCACGATCGATCGACTTTCTGGAAATCGACGTCGTAGACTCGTCGACGAATTTGGAAACTCAAAAAGAAGAAGTGACCTAAGAAAAGAAACACATTTCTAGTCGCTTGCGTTTAATTCAGAAAAAATTTCTCGAAAAGTTATCTAGATAAGAAGAAAAAAGGAAATAAGGATGGTATCAGAGTATAAGATCTTTAGATATTAATTATATATTATTTTATTTTTTTGTAACATATAATTTTGTTTGGCAGTTTCGAAATTCGTCGATGTGAACACGACGACGATACCGTCGCTTGGCGATCATCTTTATATGATTTCCGACTAAAAATCGAGTCACGACGAGCGGAGACCGTTGTTTCGCTTTAATATTCATCGACGTTTACGGATGAATGAGCTTTTGATCGGACACTGCGATTCCTCATTTTCGAATCACGCGCAATAAGATATACGCAACAAAGAAATTTATATATATATATATATAAATATATATATATTATACGTGTAATCGGTACGGAAGGAGTGCACAACGAAAAATCGAAGAAATAAACGCTGCTGTATATATTGTACATAAGGTGTGTACGCATGCGCGCGCATACGCATATATATTATACATACTATGTATATATTATGTATTACGTCGTTGGCGATGACGATAATAGTAATAACGAAATGGTAGTAACGAATAATAATAAAGAAAAGCAGGTACCGAGAGTAAGTGCGAAATAGCGTAACGAAATAACGATATTATTAGGTAACTCCCGAGAACTCACAATATATTATTTTCAATATCATTATATTCGATTCCGAGACGAGGTGACACGCTTACTGAGCGAACGTGATCGTGTATCGAAGATCAAGGAAGTTCTCTCCACTCATTTTTACGAAAAAGAAATAAAACAAATATACGAAATTGCAGATTTGTATCTCACGTGTTGTTAATCACCAATCATCATCAACACCACGTCCTGTAAATCTCTTTAGTAATAAAACGATCTCTCTTACTATTATATATCAATGCGCATATAGTGATATCATTATACTATTTATTACACGGTCATATACTAGATTATTCTAATTATCTAATTTCTTCCCAGCGAAAAAGCCACTTTGAACAGCGTGTAACGTCTTCGCAAGAAGAATTTAACTCGATAATTTTTGCCATAAAAAACACTTGATGAAAAAGAAGCTTTTTGAGAAGATGTTAGCCAGATGAGAAAATAATCTAATATCGACACAACATATACGACGATAATAGGCCTCCAGTTCCTAAATGGTAGAATATAGTCTTATTTACGGCAATACACCGCTGGGGAACGAACGCGGTTTTAACGCACGCTTTATTTATGATATAGGTACGCCGTAAACATCAGGTGATTAAATTCTAAAACTCCTGCGGGGCTTACCAGGAAACGATATTTAATCCGTCTCGCTTAGGAGATGGCAGATAAGTATTTTCCATTCGCCGCGCGATGATTAGTATTTGCTATATGAGTCAGTTCCGTCCCCCCTTGGTCGATGCAACGGCAAGGTACCCCAGATGCAGGTTGCTTCGCCCCTTTTTCTCGTACGTGGTACCGCGACCGACGATTAAAATTGCCTTTTCCCTTTGTCATACATTTTATTTCTAACATGTACATTTTATCGCGACGAAGGATCGCTCGTTACATCGGATGCTTCGATCGTTGTGTGCGACGCGTCCGCGGCGTATTACATGCATGCCACAGTCATATATGTAATACGAGTTAATAAATATTGGAAAAATTATTTACAAACGACCTGATCGATAAGCGCTCGATGTCAGATCGTAATAAAACGATATGGAATGTATCACCGATCAGTGAAATCAGATCGTCATTGACGAGCCGATATTAAGTTAATGACTGATAAGAAATGGTTCGTCATTTAATTCTTAGTAACTAAACGAGTATCAAGAAAAAAATGGTGTTTTTTTTTCGCGGAGTAAGTTACTTGGAAATAAGTCGCTGAGCATTGTGTGATTTCACTGAACGTTTTGATGAGCGATATACGATTGTGAAAGGCACATATAGATTTTTGCGCGAGAGCAAAGAAACCGAGAACTTGTCGATTGATGCTTATAATTATTATTTACAGGTCGGTAGTCACTCTCACACGTATTCCAAACTACGAGAACCGCACATATGATGAAAGAATAACATGAAACACTTCGTTGACACTTCAGATTGTTCTCTTCTTACATTTAACTGTAAACACGTCGGTCTCTTCCTCGAGTATCGATATTCACTTCTTTTCTTTGCTCGGTATCAGGAAGGACATCATCGAGCCAACTGAAAACGATCGATTATTAATTTTTTTTTCTCTTCACGGATTTTTTTATTCTATTTGAGTAAAATTACCGTTAAAATTCCTAAATTAACTTTATATATAGCGATATTTTTCGTAATAAATTCTAAATTCTAGATAACGCGCTGCTAATAAACATGGCCAGTTGGGTCGATTTTAAAAAATTATTACGTTTTTATCTGTTGAATTCAAGTTTTAGGAAAGTTATTCAGTAAATTTCAGCAATAAAAAGATAATCTCCGGGCGATACAACATTGATTTTATATTGGTATACCATCAAAGTTTTTCGAGATTTCGTTATACTCACATATGGTGATACCGGTCACCAGGAATATCGGGATCTCGCAGCTGAGATCCAGCAGCATGCCGAACGCCAGATTACTCGCCACCGCGCCGAACCTTCCCAAGCAGACCATCATGCACACCGCGGCGGCGGACACGTGCGTAGGGAAGACGTCGACCGCAACGCTGGTAATCACGAAATTCGCCGTGGCCGCCATCAGGGAGAATACGCACGCGGTTATAAGGATCTGCAGCGAGGATCTCACGAAGTACATACCGAGGCTGGCGATGCCAGCCACCAGCATCGTGGTCACTGAAAAGATCATCGAAAATTTTATTGCTGTCAAAAAGGGCTAAACCGAAGGAAAAAAAAATTATGGACAATTTTGTAGCTATTAAAAACCTGTTCTCTGTCTTTACCTGGCATTGTTCGACGACCAACTCGATTTGCTAGATACCCAGAAGCGACATTGCCTAACAGGCAAACGGCGTTGATCGTCAGAGAGTTAATAAACACCCGCTCATCTATATGTGGTTTGCAATCCGTGGTGACTCCGTTCGCCAAAAGGAGGTACGGCTCCTCTGGAACAGTGCGATTTAACGCCTGCGAGTCGTGTATCAGCTCGCAGACCGTCACGGACGCATTCGGATGCGATTGGTGATAATTCTCGAAGCGATTGAACAATTCTGGTTGCCAGAGATTAAAGGCGTAGTATCTAAACATAATGATGAAAAAAAAGATATTAGAAAAATAATTTTTATATTAGCGACATATATGTATATTTTATTTATTAAACAGTACGTTGTTTAAATTCTTGATTATAACATTGATTGTGATAAAAATAAGGAAGAGAGATGTGTGTTTAATATATAGAAATCTTTTTTGCTCAAATTTTGTACAAAATCGCATATATAATTCTCTCCTTAAATACTTTTTAAACAAAATATGTTGAAGGTACGAGTCTTTCGAAAGTTAGAAAATTAAAAGAGACACTCACCCGAACATGTTCGTGAAATAAATCGTCCACAAGAGTAAAGCGTACTTTAAGAGAGGTGGCGATGCAATGGTGCGCAATTGCCACCAAATATTTTTCAGCAATTCCGTCAGCATATCCGACGAGGATAACGGTGCCTTGTCCTTTTCTATTTCGAACACGGCATCGGAGAGAAGTTCCTTCACCTAGGTACATCGCATTAATTAAGGAAAGAACGACATAAATCGTGGGTGAATCTGAAGATGCCATTTGAAAGATAAAAATTACTTCTTTGGTACTTACCGGAAACTCGCTTTTGTCGCGTCCGGTGTTTACCGCGTAAATCGTTCGGAGAACCGCGAGAGCCTCGTCGGTCTTGCCTTGCGACACCAGAAATTTCGGACTCTCCGGATACGTTAGAGTTATTGCGGCAATAGCGAAAATTGGCAGACTTAAAGAGCCGAGGAACAATCTCCAGGAATTGTACCGGATGCCATAGAAATCGAAGGATATTGGCAACGGTATGATTATCCACGCTAAACCTGGATGAAACGAATCGACAAGTTAGCCTACATGCCTTATTGTTTAGCGCATTCTCTAAAGACATATCACAGTTCTGGGTTTCGTATTTATTAATAATGTAAAAAAAGAGAGTCATTACCAGGCAATATTAACCAAGCGAGAGTGAAGAAGAAGCCCAGGAAGCAGATGCTCTTCGCTCTGTACCTCTCCGCGTGGAACTCGCCGAGGTACATGTACACCAAGGAACCGGGTCCGCCCATCCTAAAAATAGCCCCAAAAAAGTCGTAACGAAGGCACGATTAGAACGACATGTCGCGCATTCGCCGTTTCATCACTTGTACTTACAAGAATCCGCTTATGACTCTGAACACTAGCAGCAGCTTGAAATTTGGCGAGAAACTCGCGATCAGTGTAACGACGCTGTCGGTGAAGAGATTTATCACCAGGATATTTCTTCTTCCGTAGGCACCCGCGAAGACTCCCCAGAAAAGAGCGCTGAACACCGAACCTAAAGCGATCGAACATGCGCCAATTAAAAATAACATACACTATTTTAATTAATTCATATTATTTTAAGATAAATGTATTCATATTATTTTCGATATCCTTCATAATTCGAGAGTTATGTCTTATTATGTTGGTCATCAAAAGTTCTCGCACAAAATTTAGATAGTACACCATAGATTTTATATATCTCGCGTAGCGCAGACAAAATAGCAAGAACCGAACGTTGCTATTGAAAATCGTCTCTCGATTTGATTAATTTAATATTTTCTTTTAAATTTTATATTTTCTGGTCAACTTTAATTGCGGCTACGTGGCGATAAGAAGCGAGGTTTCATTCGCGAATGGAAGACGGTGGATTAATTTTAATCTGTGTGCCGCGACGAGTGGGCCGCCGCAGAAAAACTCGCCCGCGTAGTCAATGCTTAATTCGTCGTTAAGATAAAGAGACTTTAACGCCGATCAAGGCAAGTTCTGGGAATAGGAATTTAAAAATGTGTAATTACGTCGAGAAAGCGTTTGAATGTAAGTGCACGAGTTTAGGAAGCTCTGCAATTTAGAGGTGTTTAGACGTGTGTCTCGAAATTTTACCTAGGAGAAAGGCGACGTTCAACAGTCCTTTTTCCTCGGATCTCATGTTCAGATCGCATTCCGCTGACGGCAGGATATACGCGTTTGCTCCATACTGACAGCCGACGCAGATGAACATTATGCCGCAAACCAGCAGGAAAGTGTATTGATATCTTCCATTTCCTACGAATGATTGCAGCAAATTTTAATAGAGATTGAAATTTGCGTAACTATTCCGTATTTCTAATATTACTTAATTATATATTATTATTTAACGATTGTACAACGACTTACCACATATTTCCATGGCCTTTTCAAAGTCCGCGGTACCTTCCTTGGCCCCATGGTCCTTGGTTTCCTTTTCTAACAGACAAGAGTTCCTCTGAATTAATTCGTCAAGAAACATTTTCCAATACGAATACTTATAACGATAAAACGTCTAAAATTGGATTCCTTTCGCATAAGGCCTGAGATATCTGCGGTACGCTTCGTGACCACGTATTCGGGCTATATCGCGTTGTTCACGTACGCGGCGAGTATTCACGTGAGAATTCGTGCAAGATTCGCGCAGAAAATAGATTGTTTTAAAAACAAGCATGCATCCATTCGAGAATATCCATTTGCGTATACCGTTTCTTCGATAAAGCGGCAAAATTTTCATGCGATATGTCACGCCCGTAAACTGATTACGCATGCCAAAATGTCACTACCTTTGTCTTCACGCGAAATTGTGAAATTAAAACAATGCGTACAACGCGTTTCGTAACGACGTGTTATATTTAGCCGTAATTCTCCGTGATAAAAGTGCGCTTCCAGTATGCGATCTCGGAGGAAACATCGGTGGTGTTAAAGGATCAATTTTTTTCACGCTGATCGGAATTAAGTAAATAGACAAACGTTAATAGTCAACAGATTACACAAGTGCGTGTAAGTGCGTGTACTTATCACTGCTTTTATTAGGTATAATTGAGCGAAATATCGACCGATAAAGATTTATTACACGCGTCATCGCTCGGAAGAAAAATAAATCTTACCTATTCTATCTGACAAGTTCGATAACGTCAAATTGCGATCCTAAAACTACTATATATTAATCGACATGTCGTGATCAGTATGATCTTACCACGCTGACCGCCAAGCCATATTTGGGAAAAGGGTTCCTGATGCCAATTTGAGTTTGCATGTTAAATTATTCAAAACCCAAAATATAATATATATAAAAATAATACATATTTGTGTTAATAAACGTGTTAATGAATGTGCGTAATAAGATAATGGGCAATTCAGGGCCAAATGGCCAAATACGCGCGAATTAACTCGTATTTGGTAGTCAACACGTGTTAAGTAGACAATTTAATAGAAAAAATTCCGATTTGTCTATAATTGCACGGTAATCTGAAATTTTCGAAAATTTATGTACGATTGGCTGCAACGTACGTAACGGCGGTTTCTTTCGTTATTCAGTTATTTTCCTATCAAACTATTCTAAACAATGTTACCTAGGCGCGTGTATGCGGAAATATTAATTTGAAATAGGGGGAGAAGATAATAAGATTTACGCGGACTAACAGAATTACGGCTTGCTTCCGACTTACTTATAATTGCCGCGGCGATACCGATGATGATAATTTACGTTAAATATGCATGGCATGAGCTAATCAAATCCCTCTGAATTGCGTCAAGAGCGGCACTTCGCTATCGTAATCACGGGGGTGAGACATGTGCTGCGTAATGTTAAAAATACGGCAAACGAGTTTGTGTCAAATCGCGTCGAGAAAGGTACCTTAATATCGCGAACGTGAGAGACACACGTGACCACGTAAGTGCGTAATGTAAAACGTGCTGCAAACGAGTTTATTAAAACCCGCTGAATCGTATATATACGTGTTGCATCAAGAGCACTTTAAACGCCGCGAACGCGGGTGAGATGCGCTATGTCATTGCTCAAACATTTCCAAGTTCGCTCAAGAGAGCTTCGCGCTTTGTTGTCATCGTAAAATTTTAATTGACAATTCGCGTAGATCAACGTTAAAGCCGTGCAAATCTTGCACAATTCTTCCTGTATATCTAAGTTCTAACGCTGATTCTCGCATTTGTTAAAGATTTCGGGATGTCTTTGGGTATAAAGACGCGAAAATGTGTAACGACTTTAAGCAAAGTTATTGTGGGATTCGCTTTTATTTCATCATCCGTATTTGTTGAAATGAAACCACGCGCAATATCGTGTTTGCCTCGTGCGAGGAGCGTTATTTTCCGATTGTTTGTTGCAAACGCACATAAGTCGGTACGCGTTGCGGCGCGTTGACGTAAGAGCCTTTGTGGACCGCGCCTGTCTGCATGCCCCGTTCTCGCAATTTGACAATTATCTTGAAAATATGGAATAAATAAAATGTAAGTTGTTGTGCGAATTTTTTTAAATTAAATTTCCAGACCAGCCTTCGTCGCTTTATGTAAATTGTTGCAGAGTAATGTTGTGACTACTGAGATGTACAATACAATACAGATGAGATTGCATTCAATTGTGTAAATTGTTTCGCTCTTGCGTTCGCAATGAGTATGTGACTCGCATCAATTGTGAGACAAACTATTTTTAAGGTCAACTGTTTTAACAATTAGCGCTTTTCTCTCGAAAACTTATACGTGTAAATCTGCAATGCCAATTCCACTTATCGCTTTAGGAGAGGAAAAATGCAAACGTAAAGGCGAGGCTAAATGGCACGTACGTCCGACAGAGAACTTCTTCCGGCGTGACTTTAATCGGACGATTACACGTAAAGTGGCAAGTTAAAGTAATTAGAAGAATTAATTGCGCTTTGCCATTACTGGCAGAATCGATGGCGGTTACATTGCAGCTTGCAATATTTTATGCTGAAATGATTACGACGCGAACGTGGAGTATTTTGAAACAAGCTCTTGAAAATACAAACGTTGTAACATTTGTGCAAATATATAAATATGTAAAAGACGGTTGTAGTGTTAATAATTAATCTGTCAATTATTCATGGAGTACGTTTAGTTAGTTTAGAGATTATAGGCATGTTAGAGTTAGATCGATGCTAAGAAAGGCTGAAAAGAGATTTTTTGCTGAAAGTATATCCAGGTTTTTTTAAATATTTACTTTCCTGCTCGCGTGGAAAAGCAAGCCGAAAACTTGGCGCCAGGCAGAAGCGACAAAGCAGAAAAGCAAACGGTATTATCGGAGCAATTTTAAAGAACCAGACTCGAATCAGTTGGCGATACCCGAACACATCTCATGAATTCGTGCCAAATGAGAAAACGGACGAAAGATAGATCTCAACCCTGCCCCACCCCTCGCATTGAAGTCTCACGGGATTTCGGTAAAACGTCCCAAGTTTAATCTCAATTCTGAGATTAATCGAACATCTCTCTATAATTTTAAGGAAAACTGTCTTTTAATTTTCGATTTTAAAATATGAATTCAGAATACATAACGTTCATCTCGATTGGAATGCAAATCTCTCGATTGTATTACTTCTTATGTCCGTCTCTATCAATGTAGATTAACTTTAATCTCGGTTTAGTTGATTTTTTACCTATTTCTAGTTTTAAGAATTAGAAAAGGATAATAATAATTAGTAACAGAATCAATTTTTAAATCGACAGACTGGCAATATTTCTATCATCGTTACGATTTGACCATTTGTCAAAGAACTTTGTTGTAAGTCTGACAAAACCTAGTCGGCGCGCAGTTTTATAAAAAATTGTCACATCGTAATGATGATAGAAATATTGCCAGTCTGTCGATTAATTAAAATTTAATTCTGTTAATTATTACTGGCGAAGTAAATATGTTATTCTGATAATAAAGTTAAACAGAGATTAAAGTAAATCTACATCGGTAGAAATGGTCATTAGACATTGATCGATGAATGCTTTGTTTGAAAATTGAACCGTTGAAGATATATTGAATTCATGAGACTGACCTATCGAGAGGGAGACGGTGGAAATGCGGCTGACCATGATGCGACGTCCTGAAAAATTTCCAGGACCAGAAGCAGCTGACAACAGGCACCAAGCCTATTCGGTCGCGAGGAAGCCTAATCTGCGACTGTCGATCGTGGGTGGTACAGAGACGCCGGTGACCTCCCTTGGACCGTCGCTCGTCGATGACGATGGATCGACACATCGATCGGTGCCGTCGTCGCGGCGCTTTAAATATTACGTTACGCGCGAGCGGGAGCGCGATCGCGCGAGTAGGCGCGGATCCGAAAATCCTTCCCCACTTTACCGCGCCGATCGCACGATTGGGGGTCCGGGACCCGTTATTCCACGCGAATGCACCTGCGTCGGAGTGACAATTACTAATTACCTATTGTAACTATCGTAAACGCGTAATGGAATATATGTATGACGCAACTCCCGTATATTATTGCGTTAAATTTGTAAGAATCCTATCTGATATACTGTATCTATTTATTAATTGTCATCTTTTTCTGTTAACGGACGCATGTAATCTTCTCTTATCGGCGAAGCCGAAATTAGGTATTTGTTGACGTCCACAAGGATTAATCCCAGGAAATTCTTTAATTTCTTGTGAGGGCACTATCAACCCTACATTAAAGTGGAACAAACATTAAGGGCCAGTTTTTCAATAGTCGCTTAACTTTAATGTTAGCTCTTAATAACTCACTCCTCATCTCTTTGTAACTATCCCTTTTAGAAAAAGATAAAGAGTGAGTTTAGCTAAACTTCAGTTTAAACGACTATTGAAAAACTAGCCCTTATGTCCATTTATACCAATGCAGGTTAATTATAATCTTGGTTTAACTCACTTTTCATCTTCTTAACTAGTTCTAAGAGTTAGAAAAGGATAAAAAGTAAATTAAACCGAGATCAAAATTGATCCATATTGGTAGAAAATAAAAATTGACATTAGTGCCATAAAAAGATGATTAAAGTAAACTTTATGTAAAATGCAACAAAGACTTTCTTTTTATTATAGCAGAAAATTTCAAGCTTAAATAAAATTTCTTATTATTTCATTGAATTATTTTTGGAACAAAAAAAAGGATGGTTTGCTTCAATCAGAATGGAATAGTTAAAAAAGTAGGACATGTATTTTTACATTTAATTGCGATTCGATGTACTATCGTTCCCTTGAATTTCACCGCTTTTTTCACGCATCATTAGCTCGACGATCTAAAATTCTAAATAAAGTTCCCAAAAGAGGTACACCTGTTCACGTGAATCCCCCCATATGCGTGAGCGCGACGTAAATCACGCGTAGCAACTAGCCACAAAGGTCCGAAATTAAGAGATATGCGCGGCAACAAAACAGCCGTTTTCGGCAGAACGGATGATAGATTTGTATATAATTAACTCGTTATCCCAGTTTGCCGTGGCGTCGGAAAGCTGTTGGAGAACCTGTCAGGCGGAAAAGTCAATCCGCGCGTGATCGGTCGGACAATATTTGCTTTAATTGCAGACGAATTAGGCTGCTTTTCAATTGCCACCATCGGCGAACATTTTATAAATAACCGCGCTCGCGATCGAGATCTCTCACTCAGGGCGCGGTGTGCTCGGCGTTTTTCTCCCACGAGCGCGCTCCTCGTCTCCTAAGCTGCGACAAAGGGATGCCCTAGCGAGTCAAATGTAATAATAATTAAATGTAAAGATCACGTTTTAGATGCCTCTGAATATTAAACTGCATTCCTAAGAATTCGCATCTGATCCTCCATGAAAAATCGTACGACATAAATTGCTCATATATAATTATGAGTAAACACTTGATAAATAATTCCGTTTTCGAGATTTTCTGTATTTATATATGTACCTATATTCTAACATATTTATATATTACTTACAAGTGAAAATTTTGTTAATATATTCGGATTAAATTTATATTATAATTTGACCTTAGAAATGAAAGATTGAAAATTAAACAGTTGTTTAGAATTATACGAGAATTATATTGAGTATATATCTTTATTGCGGTTAAATAGCATGTCAAATATAGATTGGCTGATGAAACAATTGTTTTTGTCTCATAAGCTGAAATGAATTTCTTAATGGAGTGAAAAGAGACTTCCTTGCGTCATCGATTTCTTCACCTGCGATTAAAAAAAAAAAGTTATATTTCTGGAGGTCTCCGAATCTCTTATTACGTACGCCTAAAAGGATAACGTTACCTCTATCCTTTTAAGCATATGTCGTAGACTCGCAACAACGAGAAGGTGTGTACGCGCGTTATACACGATAGGATAGGTGCCAGTCGGGGCGACGCGAGCAATTATAAGAATGTTTGTCGTGTGGGTGCGGTTCTTCTTTCATTAAGGAGACCTGCAGAAACCCTTGAAGAGCAAAAAATTGACGTATGTCCGTTGACCTGAGAATTAGGACCGGATCGATATCCAGTTCAATTGTCGTTACCTATAATAACTGTCTATACTTGTATAAATATTATACAATTTCTACTTTCTTTTACGCAGAGTAAAAAAATCGAAATCGAATTATTAACCCGAGCAAGTAAAAGAGTGAGAGAGTGCGTGAAACAAACGAGAAAAGGATATCGTCGAATACGTAGAAAACGAAATAAAACAGAGCAATGTATGTAGGTATACGAAATATACGTATTTTACGTCTATTTCCACCAATGTAGATTAATCTCGGTTTAATTAATTTTTTTATCTTTTTCTAGTTTTAAGAATTAGAAAAAGATAAAAAGTAAGTTCAACCGAGAAAGTTAATATATTCTAGTAGAAATGGACATTAAGCGAACAAAATATGCATAAATTAAATAAAATGGTTTTTTAAACAAATTAGTAACATGAACAAAAGTCGATAAAATTCTAATGTCCACTTCTACCAATGCGGATTAACTTTAATCTCGGTTGCTTTTTATCTTTTTCTAATTCTTAAAACTAGAAAAGGATAAAAAGTAAGTTAAACCGAGATTAAAATTAATCTACATTGGTAGGGGAGACCGGGGCTAGAAGTCACACGGGTTAGGGCTCAGACACAATGCGAGGAATAAGGAACAAGGAATAGATATTAATAGTCGCATCCTTTTTCAATGCACGTCTATTGAAAAAGGATACGACTATGAATTCTATTCCTTGTTCCTTATTCCTCGCATTATTGTGCCTGAGCCCTTAGTTGTCACAAAGCTTATATTTCACTTAATAGATTGAGTGGCATATTCTTCTCTATAGTGTAGGTTGCCCTTATCGTGTTAGTCGGGTGTACGAAATAACTCGTTGCAAAAAATGAGTAAATTTTTCTTGCTCCTATTTTTGTTGTTTCGTTGGTTTTTGGAATTACTAGTCATAAAATTTCTTTAGTCTTAAGAAATATTATAATTTTAGGTAACTTTTCCTGTATTTATAGTTAACCGTCAACATAGTTGCAACATAGTTTATAAATATAATCTTCTTTATTCAAAATGACTGTTCGGGGTAAGTTGTCTCAAAGTCAAACGCGTATTTGAGCCGTTGTCAGCCGTTAAAAAGTTTATGAAAGTATTACAAAATTTATGAGAATTATTATTCTTTTATTTACTCCAAGTTTATGAGAATTATTACAAATAAGTTTATGACAAGGTTTATGAAAATTATTAATTTTTCATTCAATGATTGTTTAATTCATGCTGCGATATATTATTAAGTTAAATCTACAAAAAAACTCACTAAATTTAATAAAACATTAAAACAGGAACTATTTGTAGTATGTTCCTCTATATAAAAAGATACGTGACAACTAATTCAGAGTCATGTAACAACCAATCCTGGGTATGGGGTAAGTTGTAAAGTTCTTTAATAGCTTGGATTTACTCTAACAATTAGAAAGGGAACGGTTACAAAAGATCTTTTTAGGTCGGGGTGACCAGGGGCCTATAGCCTACTTCCCTCTAGTTAATAATAATAATGGGGTAAGTTGTCACATTTGCACGATTTTGTTTAGAATTAAATTACTTTTTTGTGTATAAATATATAGAGGTCTAATTTTTTTTTTATACCTAAAGGATGTATAGCTACATTATAAAGTAGTATACGATATTATAAAATATTTCAAACATTTTTTTTTAATACCAAGTAATACGTTATTTATTTCGCCAGTGATAATTAACAATTAACAAGTTAAGAATTTTTAATCGACTTTAACTGGCAATATTCAATCATCTTTTCCGAAATGAACTTTGAAAAACTGCGAGCCGACCAGATTTGTCAGATTCACACAGCACGTTTCAAATCAAATCGAGACGATGAATTCGACCATGGATTTTGGTCAATTTAAATAGACTTCAATTTATATTGCGAAAAATATTACCCCAGCCAGGGTTCGAACCTGGAACCTCCCGCATTCCGTTCGAGCGTCGTAACCAATTCGACTACCGTGGCAATATTTATCGCAATAACACATATTAAGATGACTTTTTTAAACAATAATAAGTTGATACACCGATATTTCGTCAAGGGTGTAGGTATAATACCAAGTAATTATCACTGGCGAAATAAATAACGTATTACTTGGAAATAATAGAGGTCTAATATTTTTTTTCTTATACCTAAAGAATGTATAGCTACATTATAAAGTAGTATACGATATTATAAAATATTTCATTCTTTTTTAAACTAGTATTTGAAAAGTGTGACAACCATCCCCGGTCTCCCCTATATAAATAAACATAAGAGAATTTTTGAACTGTTACTTAACGTCGCATCTTTTACTTGATAATCTATTAATCTCTTACTGATACCGTGTCCATTTTTCAGAATTTTAATTTTTGCAGAGCAAAGTATCGATGATCAGTAAAGTTGCCCCCCACAAATTAAAAATTCTCTCTTAAAAATATTGGGAAAATATAGTTGTGCAATGATTGAGAGACGGCAGAAATTTTGGAATTTTAAATTTGGAATTAGTAAACCATACATTTTATTTTTATCTTTTTTAACGTATTCTCTATTTTATCAATATATCGATCAAGTCAAATTGAAATCTGCTGCGAGGTGCTGCAATGTTCCGGAAGACAAAAGTGGACTCAGATGGCGACTACGTACAGTGAATCAGTGGGCAATCGGCGCGTTCAGGAGACACAGTCGCTCAGTAGCAGTCGAACGTGATTGGCTCTTACTTTTAGAACCAACCAATCAACGCAGAGTGTTAATAAGACGAACTCAACAATTGTATGTACAACAGTTGGTGTCTGCTGAACGCGACCAGTGACATAACAACGGAGATTCTAACCTAACCAGCCTAACCTGATAAAAACACAAAATTTTAGAGGCTCGGAATTGTGATGAGAGCGATCTGTATTTTTCCAAGTTTTTAACGATTGGAAAATGGCTTCTGTGAAATTGGGAAAGCACCTGAAAGAGCTGAGGATCCTCCTCTGCCAAACGTCAAAATCTAGTCAAGGCGTTAGGTAAAGAAATCGTAAAGACAACCTAAACGACATTCTATCTGCGATCTGAATTAATTTCAGTCTCGTCAACTTTTTTGTGTGCACCTTGCAGAGATTTCATCGAGCAGCAATATGTACCGTTGAAGAAAAATAATCCGAGGTTCCCCGTCTTGATTAGGGAATGCTCATCAATTGAACCGAAACTGTACGCGCGTTACGGTACGTAAAAAAAGAAACATTGTCACTTTATCTCCATCAATATCAGGTGGTTTTTACAAATCGCTCGCTATTCACTCTTCTCTTCGCCTTGTCATCGTTCATTTAATTCTCACAAATCGTCAGACCATCTAAAGGACGTTAACTTTGTAGAATACGGCGTAGAACGTAGCGTGCCTCTGTCAAATCTGAAATCCGAAGAGATACTTGGGAGGATTCAAGAGTTGGCGTCTCAAAAATAAATATATCTTATTATAATGAATGTGTATCAAAATATGTATAGTGTTATAATAAAATAGCTGTATCAATTGAATGAAAGGCGAAGATTGCATTGTCAAGAATCCGTCGGATCTTTTCTGGATCAATGATATTTTTTGTTGCGAATATAATGCATGCTGACGATATACGAAGTTATAAACCTGTAACTCGTATAAGATTATAAAAATTAATGTTAAGAAAAATGTACAGAGACTTGCCATTTTCTTGCAAAAAATATTTACTTTTTCTCCATAATTTTTATATATTAAACAACTGTTATTTTGCAGAATATCTGCAATATCCTCTACAGGTTCAACTTAAAATAAAATTATAATGTAAAAAAGGAATATCAAGATATAAGTTCCGATATCGAGACTTAACGGCCAATAAATAAATCAATAAGTGTAGATATAGCGATGACTGGAACTTCATACCATATGGTGCTGAGATCTCTTGTATGTGATATGTACCAGCTGTATACAAGTTTTTTGTTTCAGGCAGTGATAACTCTCCTATGTTGTATGAAAATATACATCTCCAGAACAATAGTCGTGTCATCTTTTCTTTCAAATAAAACTTATATATACTTCGCCAGTGCTACGGAAAACCTGCCCGTAGGCTTTTGTTTCTTTCTCGCCAACAATTAATTATCTGCTTTATCTATACGATAAATTGAATCTAACACGTCTAATACTCCTCTTTTGCAAGTTAAGGCAAATAGTTCTATGCTACAAATGACGGTAGTCCAAATTCCTCCGGCTTGAAGTCTTCCAAACTGTTTAATACTAGTGTAGCGTTTTTGATGAGGTGTTTAGGAAGCTGAGGATCCGGCACCATTACCACTTGCATCTTAGCGGCGATAGCGGCCTGCACTCCGTTCGGCGCATCTTCGAAGACTAGGCACTATATACAGATAGGTAAATGTGATTTGAATTGATTAAAAATATATATGTATATACAAAATTATGCATCAGAGTGTACAACAAACCTTTGAAGGATCGGGATTATCGGGGAAACGTTTTGCGGCAATCAGAAATATATCTGGATGTGGTTTTCCTAGGACGACCTCTGGATCGGAACCACCATACACTTTGTGGTTGAACAGGTCAAATAGGTATTTCCACTTAGGGGTTTTCAAATCGCTACTGTCCTGACTCGAACTCGTAGCCAGTGCGATAGGTATGTTATGTTTTTTAAGATGCTGCAGCAACTTCTCCGCACCTACGGTATCAAGTAAAATCGATCAGGGTACGATGCTGAATCATTTTTATCTCATATAACTTACCTGGCATAAGATTGCATCGAGGAAACACTTCTTGGTATATAGGAGCGAGCTTGTCTTCAAACGTTTGCACCGTAATCGGCAGCTGCAACATATCTATTATATTTTGCAGAGCCTCGGCGGTTCTAAGACCCATAATCTTTGCTTTGTGCTCCCAGTTGTATGTTTTCCCGTACTCCTGAGTGACGGAATTGTACGCCATTGTATACAGGGATTCTGTATCTATACAATAAAAAGGAATAAATATCAATTATCTTCTTGTTTACAAAAAAAATACTTTTGCAAAGATCTCAATTCTCAATGTCACCGCTAAAAGGAATTAATGTTCATTTAAAAAATATATCATCATGTTGCAGAGCGGCACAGTGACATGGTAAAATTTTAATATTAATACAGAAATTATTCAAAGTTATTCATGAGAGTCCGGGAGGAAAGGATCTTTACCTATTAACAAACCGTCCATATCGAAAATGCAATGAGTGACATTGTGGAAACCCATTCTAAGCCGCCGTCGATTCTCTTAGGTTATCCAAGGTAATCTGCCGGAGTTTACGTAAGGATCTGTAGGTATTTAAAAAAGTGCAGGAATTATTGTAAATCGACAAAAATAACAATTTATCCGTGAAAATGCGTTACCGACGACACTAACGTTTCCGCTCCGAATAAGACAGCTGGTGCTAATGCTTGTGCAATCAGTTATCAGATTTCGACATATATTTATAGATACGGTATTGAGCGATACCTGAGGTCTGTTTTCTGTTTTGAACAGTTTGAACTGGCTGTCTGGCTGCGCTAGTTCAGAGTTTATCTTTTTTACTTCACATTGAAAGGAAAGAGAGAAACTCTGAAGCTGAACTATAGTGCAGCCAGTTCAGGAACAGAAAACAGACCCCAGATGTCCTTCCCTCCCCCTGACATTAGTCCGCGTGATCGCTAGATCGCTTTAAACCTTTCGATGAAGAATTCTCCGCTAAATTTAGTCATCGTGCAAGGAGGAGCGCGTTTCGCGCCTTTTACTCAACAATTATTTCTATAATAACTAATAATAATAATAACTAATATAAAATATTTACGTTTGTATTATGTAATACATTACACATAATTATAAAAAAAGATTACGGATATCGTGAAGTCGCAATAAGAATGTAAAAGTTCGTAGTATATATATAAATTGGGGATATAATATGATATAATATACATTTTTATTACAAAAATTTTTACGAAATGCGTTTACGAAGTGTATTTGATAATAAATGTGGCTAAACAAGTGTATGTATATATGTATATACACAATTCTTATAACCTAATATCATCAATACTAATAATGGTACACAATATAAAACGTATATAATCAGTTACTTTGTCTGATTCACTGGGTTTTGTTCTATACAATAGATTTTTACTACTTATATAACGCATTCACTAGTTCCCATGTTTTCGTGCTTATCTTTTATCTTTTAGATTCTGCGAGGAAGGATTACATGAAAAATATTTACTCAATTATTTAAATCATTATACAATGATTATATTCAAATTATTACTCAATTATTAAAATTTTTATACAAATTAAATTATTCTTGATTTTTCCGTTTTCTTGCATTTCTCGAAAAATTTACAAATTTTGTATTGATTTTAATATGTTACAATCGCATGCTATCTGATTTTGATCAATCAGCACAAAGACATGGTCGTCATGCTTAGTTTTAACGGACACTTTTATCTATGTTGAATTAAATCATTCTCCGTAACGTTAGGAATGCTATAAAAGTTATACGGCAAGTTTGTTGGCAAAAAGTTCTGTAACGCTGGCACTGTATTGAAATACGTGTTTCGGTCTCTGAATACCGTTTCTTGAACAGTACTAGTGACGTCTGTTTGGAAAGTCTGAATGGTAGTTGTCGGAATAGCTTGGATGACTATCGGTTGTGATGCTGAGGCATGAGGAACTGCTTGTATTACCTGTAAAAACACAGCATTAAAGTTACCCTTTGCGTCCCCCTTAGGGGATGTAATACAAATTATCTGAACAAAAGATTCGCTTTCATATATTTCAATTCTGTCTGGACCATCTTAAATGCAGCATATTTTAACTTATTATTTTTCACAAGTTTAATTATTATTAATATCTTAACGACAGTATCATTATCATTATCATTATATTATATTATATTGTCGTTGCGCAGGTATAATATGATATATGGTAAAAAGCTGCCACTCTTAAAAGTCGTTACTGAAAGCAGTTTGGAAATTTTGGCCCATTCAGAGCTGTGATGCAAAGAAACAAACAGCAGTTAGCAAATAAAAAATTTATACTTGTACTGTCGTTGATTCTGTCTGAGGTATAGAAAGTGGATCCTCTGCAGTAGACTGCTGTTGCATCTGAGGCGATTGCGTTTGCTCTGTCGACTGTTGCTGTTGCAATTGTTGATTATTGGTCAGATGCTTAGTGTGAGAAGTATTGATTCCGTGTCGACGTTTCATGTGCTTATTGTAATTTGGCCAATTCGTGAAATGATGCTGACACTCGAAGCAACTGTACGGACGCTCCCCGGTGTGTTGTCGCCTGTGCGTCTACGATTGTGAAATGATCGTATTAAATTGAGCAAAGTGCGATTAGGTCTCATAAATGATGACTTACAGTTAATATCCCTTTGAAACGGAAGCACTTCCCACAGAATTCACAGGTAAACGGCATCGCACCGGTATGAATTCTGTGATGTTCTCTCAAAGTTCCTTTCTCTCTGAAAGTTCGTCCACATACAGCACATTGATGCGGCTTGGCACCAGTATGCACTGTCTCATGTTTCTTTAATTGCAGGGGCGTCTTAAACCTGCAATTTTATTATACTCTTATTTCGGAGTGGTCAGAACTAAAGAAGAAAAAGAATATACATTTTTAGTTTTTACTTACGCCTTTGTACACTGGGAACAATTATATGGCTTATCTGGTGAATGAGTTAGGAAATGAGCCTCTAAATTCCCTTTCTGTATGAAGCTCTTGCCACACTGATCGCATGTAAAGTTTCTGACACCAGAGTGAATACGCTTGTGTGTTACAAGATTTGGTTTCGTCGAAAACCTAAAAAAAACCATTCTCTTATTAATACATAAAAATTCCCTGAAATGTAATTTAAAGAAAAATAGTACGTCATACCTTTTATCACACTGATCGCATGGAAATCTATTCTTCATGGTCTCAGGCAAATGGCATCGATTATGAATACATAAAGCACTTTGCTGTCTGAAAGCTTTACCGCAAGTTTGGCACACAAATGGCCGTTCTTCGCTGTGAATGTTCTTGTGAGAGTCTAATACTTTTTTATGTACAAATGATTTTCCACAATCTTCACAGCTGAAAGTAAATTAAATTATTAGCAAATATACGATCGTACACAAAGATCTCGCAATAGTAACATAACAAAATGATTTTTACCTAAACTTCGCCTTATTCTTATGCCTCTTAACGTGAGTAAGGAATCCATAATACTTATCATAGACCTTGCAACATTGCACACACATATACTTGGCTTGTTGATTATGCACCGTTTCGTGATGCTCCTCTAATGCTTCCAGAGATGGTAATTTGTCATTGCAATCTGTGCATAACCAAGTATATCTCTCTAGACCTTCCGCCTTTTTTCTTCCATGCTTCGTTGCCTCCACCGTTCGTGTTTCTCTTATTTCTAAGTTTGATTCTGTCTCTACTTAAAAAAAATACATATTATATTAGATCTATGATAGATTTATTTACGTATTGACACTATATATATATATATATATATATATGTATGCGTACATGACAATTTAAAAAAAACATGAAAGCACATACACTTTGAAAAATTATTAATGTATCTTACCTGGCATATAATTATCTACGGTTTTAATGTTATCTTTCAAAGCTGCATCATCTTGTTCCTTGTCTATTTCAGAAGATATATGGAGCTCAGATTCCTCTTCGGTCTTTTGCATCTGGCCTTTTTTCTTCAATTTTTTCTTAGTTTGTTTAGGGGAGCTTTTCTTTATCTGTATCTTACACTTCTTCTGTTTTGCGTTATCTTGCATTGCCTGAGTTTCGGTGTTCTCGCTTTTAGTACATCTCTCGATGAAGTAAGAAGTATTTAAAATATTGGCCGTCTCGTTGATGTAATTGCCAGGTAATTGGCACTGAACCATCTCCCCGTTGTTTGGAACCTCGTTCTTTGGAAACTCTATGGTCTCCTCCACGTAATCTATATTTGGTTCGATCGGTTGTGGCTCGGACTTTGGATTTGTGAGCAATTGTCTTAGAGATATTTGTGCTTGATTGGTCTTCTCAAAGAACTCGTTGCACTGGTTCAATGAATCACAGCAGTCAATACAAACCACAAGTGGCAAGCCATCCGTCATGAGAACCTACGCAATCATAATAGTTATTACTGCAGATAAAAGTATATCAGGAACAGATGTATGTACAAAGTAAGATAATTAAGCCTACAAGTAAGCTGCTTTCTAACGTATAAAAAATATAGTTTTATTATTCCAATAAAAACGAAATAAATTCAAAATTTGCCTCTGCAAGATTATGTTAATGTCTTAATATAAAAAGAATATTATATAAAATTAAGGTTTATCTCTAAACTGACATTCGTATCTTTTAAATTTTCAGAAGAGGCGAGATTTTTTACTGAAGCTAAATAAACTAAATAAAAAAATAATTAATTTTAGAGAATTTGGAGTATATGGACTTCAAATACACAAATATAACAATATATATACACAAGTGTATATTATCCTAAATTTTTACATTCTTTCGAATAATTCAAGACTATACAACTGCAGTTACATAATAATCACAAATATGTGAAATAGGATTTTTCTGTATGTGATTAAATGAAATACACTTCGTTCTTCCCAGATCAGGCAGATGGTTTTCACAGGAGCTGTGCGAATTATCCGCGGCGACTGTACTCACTGTACCTGTATCTGCAGGCACTTCGCGATTTTGGCCTCGATCGCGAGCTTCTGGCCTTCAGGGTCGTAGATCCCGATGTGATTCTCCTTGGTCTCGGCGCACAACCGGCAGATTTCCGGCTCCGTCATCGTCGTCGCTCGGTGCGCCGGGTGCGCGAGGCGCGAGACCGCGGCGGTCGTCGTCGTCGTCGTCGGTGCGCGCGAGATCGTCGTACGCCGTCGTCGACGTCGCGCGTGGACGCATCGCGTTCACCCCCTAAGGCCGCGTGCGTCGCGCGCGCATCATCGCATCGTGCCGCACGCGTGCGGGAACCCGGGGACAACGCCGATCCGGGTCGCAGCGGACATGTTGGGTCCACGCTCGAAGGAGCCCGAGGCCCGAGCCCGCGCTGAGGGCGACGAGAGGCGGCCGACTTGTTGCTCCGTAGAAGCACCGTCCAATCGATTCACACGACCGGCCGGATCGCACGGCGACTACCTCGTCCTCGTCCCCGGAGGCAGCGATTGAGACGCCGCGCGTGTCCGTGTACCCCGCAGCGGTCCCACGAAAACATGTAGTACACACTCGGACTTCGGATCGGAGCGTTTGTTTGGAGCAAAAAAAAAACATTGGTCTCCGGAGCGCGCAGAGCGCGTGCGCGCCGGAGCGGTCAGTATTGTCGGCAATAATGTCGGCGCCCGCGTTTACCGGCGGTCTGTAATGTCGGGTGCGATTGTGCTAATGTTTTGAAAAATTAAACATGGTTGTTCGAGAATTATAATATGCCCATTTCCACCAATGCAAGTTAACTGCAATCTTGGTTTAATTCACTTTTAATCTTTTTCTACTTGTAATGTCCATTTCTACAAATGTAGATTAACTTTAAATACTTATTATCCTTTTCTAATTCATAAAACTAGAAAAAGATAAAAATCAATTAAACCGAGATTAAAATTAATCTACATTGGTAGAAACGGACATAAGAGTTAGAAAAGGATATAAAGTAAGTTAAACCGAGATTAAAATTGATCTACATTGATGATGAAAATGCACATAAGTTGTAGAGATTTATTTGGACGGAATAGTGAGATAAATTAAACGTTAATTAGCATCCCGTGAAAAGCTAATTAGCTGATGATATTGATTAAATAAAGATTAATAATTCTTGATCGATAGAATGAAGATATGCGAGTAATCGCATCTAAAAGTAGATATTAAATAAGCTGGCAGACGTACGTTTTCTTCCTCTCTTTGTCCTTATCCTCTATATTGTTTCAATTCCAACGAAAAACTAATGCAAATTTTCTGTTTTATTATTTTCGTTAAATCCGCCTTTGCTGGGACAAAGAGATTTGTCAAACGAGCGTTATCACGTTGTGTCGCTTTGTCTTACATCATGTTTTTTAGAAGGTGTTACGACATCTAAGCGCGTCGAGACAAAGGAAAAGAAATTTTCTAATCTTATTTAATAATAAAAGACATTGAACCGACAATGAACGTAATTATCGTCAATATTCTGAAAGTCGGTTTAAATCAAACAATTTTACAAAAACAATTAAACATATATTTGTTTTTAAAGCATAGTGTCTAATGTCTAATTTTGAGCTGCTCAATTTCAAAATTAATATTTTTATTCTAATTCTAAATTGAATTTTTGCAGAGTGAGAATTTGCCGACATTCGCATAAGGAAAAATTTTCAGGATCTATATAAGGATGAGAGCGAGCGATACTTGGAGAGCCATTGGCGATCGACTCGCGGTCACGTTAGACGCGCACGGACCCGTAAAAATGTCGAGTCGCTTAATTAAAATTCAACGGGCGTGTTAGCGAAAGTACGCGTTTTCTCGGAAAGTCATCGATGTGTCAAACGCAGTCAAACGGCCGTCCTGAACAAACAGGCAAACATATATGATGATCGTGCCGAACAAGCCGTTAATCCATTCCACATATTTGCGAGTATTGCGCGAATGTACTTTTTTTCTTCCAAGAACTTTTGTCGCGGCGTTATTTCAATTTCCATGCTTTCGTGTACTCCCCTTTCACTCAGCATCGACAAACAGAGATTTTACTTTCCACTTTTCACATAATCCGCGCAAAAGTATCGACCTTCGAGGATGATCATATTTTTTCAAAGCCTGAAAATGCCTTATGTTCCAATAATAGATCTTCTCGAGATATTTTATGGAATACCTCAGGTAGCAGAATGACGTCAAATAACATATTAATAACGTCTTAACGAGTTTCTAACATCAACAATATGTCATTAAGACGTCTAAAGGACGTCATCCTGCTACCTGGGACGTTACGTTGTTTTTTTAATTATTTTGAAGGAGCCCTTTAAAATTGAGCTCTTTATCAGGCTTTATCAGAATGTACGTGAAATTTCGAAACGTAAAGCGCATTTCCGTTTCCAAAGTTTTCTAGAAAGTAACTGTGATCTTTGCGGGAATTGGACCCGAGTTAATAGACTTGATTATAGCCCAGTTTAATTAGCTTCGCGCAAACAAGTGAAAATCGAAAGCGGACATCCGATTACGTTTTAGAAAATATCACAAGGCGCGAAAGAGTTCGAAGAGCCCGAAGAACCATGTCAAATTCAAATTACGACGCTACAATATGTTCCGCGGTTTTAATATCCCTTCGTGACTGCAATAACTGTTCCATTCATTTCATTTTTCAGAGATACGTTCCACGAACGAAATGTCATCACGCGTACTCTCCGCTTTCATGTCCATCGATGGCGATCGTCGCCGCATAGCAAACGGCGGGAAAGTTTTTTTTTTTTTTTCTCTAACGCAATATAAGGCTCTCTTCTTGGTCTTCCGCATTTTTCGGAGAAAAGGTGATCTCTTCGCATCGAGGATGCGTACTGATTTTTCAACATCACTCGGAGTACCGTCGGAAACGCGGCTCCACGCCCGAGCATGACCCTCCTTGCAGAAGAGGGAGAGGGAGGGAGCAAACGAGCGATCCTCGAAACGTAGGTCGAGGTCTTCGTGGTGAACGAGACCCGTCGCTCGTGGTACGCCGGGTGGTAAAAGTACTGGCACGATGTGTCCTCATTGTGTATATATAGGGGTGCCTGCCAAGAAGGCACTGCAGTTCTTCGCAGAACGTCTGCAAGATAATATCACAGTGGATACCTGTTCTCTGTTGACGTCTCTTCCGTGGATACCTTAAACGTAATCTTACAACTAATTACAAGAATAGTAGATAACATCGAAAAGAAAAATATTCGATTGCAGCTGATCGTATCAGGTAAATTCAACGGATGATCTTATGTGATTAAGATCATATTTTGAGAAGAAGTTAGATTACAACAAGATTCTCTATGTAAAACGTTAAATTTCAAATTATAAATTAATCCGTGATTAAAATAAAAAAAAAAAAACATTGCAACATTTTCTCGCATTTAATTCGTGTATATATTATTTGTTTATATATTAGTATAAAATTATTGGGAATGGATCTGATCGGAATTATATTTTAACATTGTTTGCGAGAAGCGCATGACAAAGCAAGAAAAATATTTTCGGACATAGTTGAAGTACATTATATCTAGATTCCACGATTCCAATACAATCTAGATTCTAGAGAGCAAGGCTGGGCGTAAGGTACCACCCTGTATAATATTGGAATCATGGAACCGGTTTGAGAGTCGCTTCTTCACGAAAGTTCGGTCATTTAAATCTACAGATAACGAAGAAAGCGTTAATGATCATGATAAAAAAAGATCAAGTTTCTCTAATTAAAATAGATCTCTTAACGATCATAATTAATTACATAATATTAATTAATTTACTTATTTACATAGATATTAATTTCGCATTTTTTTAGTGGCCGTAGCGCGAAAAAAAGAAAAATGATAACGTTCGTGCTACTTGCTGCTTTGGTGACGTTGTCCTCCGCCCAGCAATTCCGTGCAGTACCCGGCAATCGAATTCTGGAATCGCCGAATCCAGCACTTTGCGCGCAGAGTAAGTCGCATATTTATGTATCATTATTTTTATCAAGATCTACCCAAACAACATGAAAACAGCTTATAAGGACATCCTAAGTTTTTAAAAGTATTCTTTAAATTTTTACATTGAGGAGAAACAAGAGAAAGAGAGAAAGAAAAGAAGAAAATAAAGAAAATTTAGTCGTACAAAATTATTTTTTAATCATATCACTTTAAAAATTAAAGATAATTAAAGGTAATTCATAAAAATTAAAGATAATTTAAGGTAATTTGTAAAAATTAAAGGTAATTTGATGCCGTTATTATTCTCGACTGATGCAGGAAATTACTACTGCTATTATTAAATTTTATGCCACTAGATTGGTCGTGGAAATCAGTCACTTAGAATCTTTGTTGATCTTCCGCTGAGATAAATAATATATTCCCGCTATGCTCGAAGATTCACGCCGGAGAGAGTTCTTCCTGTTTCCCTCGTTCGGATGTTTATCCAAGGGAACCTCGAATTAGAGAAAGTATTTTCAATATTTGTGATTAAGGAGAGGCCATGACCCGTGATCCCATGACGGAATTCTCCTCCTCCATTTGTATTCTCTACTTCCTACTCCGCCTCGGCACGCTTCGAGGTCATTGTTTACCGTCGCTCTCGACTCTTCAGCCATCCCCATCTATCGCATATCCTCTTACATCGATACCCGTCGCTAATTATACGTGATCGTTCAAGACTTACATCTCGCGCATCTTCCTCGGCATTCACGCTCGTTATAGAAAGTGTGACGATGACACCGACGGCGCGGTGTAACTCGAACGCATTTGAATTGGAAATATCCTCGTGCCCGTCGTAAGTAGTACGGAATGTCGGTTAGCACTTTCACGCGTTCATCGTTTTCGGTTGAGTCGAAGTGCGGTGATAATATATCATTGTTAGAACATTTTATCGCATTTTATCTGATCTGACAATGGAGATGCCTGGAAGAAATTTTGAAACTAGTTTCCAGATTTTTGTGAGCTGTTGAGAGTACTGTAGATAAGACTTATCAATCGAATTTTTCTGCTTCCAAAATTCCGGATGTACTCCAGCACAAGATTAAGCTTTCTTTAAAATATTCTTGTTTTTTTACTCCGAACACATTTTTTTACTCCATTAAAATAAGATAACTCTTTTTTTTAATTTCATAAAGTCTGATTAAAAATCTAGCGGCAAAGGAATTAAATTCCAACACAAAATGATCGGTTGAAACATCATCGACGAGCTTTTAGTTCTCTAAGACGGAAAAATGTGTCACGCGCGGAACTGATGATCGATTATTCATTCATTAGGCGTAGCCCGTCCACGCGTTCCAGGACACGCCTCATAGAAAACTTTCTTTATCTTTATTTAGAAAGTGACGATGTAATCAGCATACTACGCGGGTGCCAATGTCTAGGTCGTGACTGTGGTCGCCGAGGTCGCCGTCACGACTGACACTAATTTCGCAACTTTCACTCCAGGAATGAGCGAGAGAACCCTCCGGGCTCTTCCTCCCGATAAACGTACCTCTCGCGTTCAAAGATATTAATAAAGATTATGGCCTATTGTCTGTTGTCTATCTAATTCGCTTCATCTTCTAATTACGGTTTTTTTTTTTCACAGGAGTTATCCATCAACGATTCAATGGAAAAGGCTATTACTTCTCGTGGGCCGATCTGAGGACGGCCGGGCAGGAGGTGGATTGGCTGGCAGCTAGAAACTTCTGCCGACAACGTTGTATGGACCTAGTTTCGCTGGAAACCTCCATCGAGAACGAGTTCATCAAGAGCCACATCGTTCGAGGTATGCATGATTCTGCAAATAGAGCCTGTATTTGTGAAAGCAAAAACAAAGAATGACGAAATGAAACGTACGTTTCTCTTGTAGACAAGGTGAAGTACATCTGGACCTCCGGTCGCCTCTGCGACTTCAAAGGCTGCGAGCGGGATGATCTGCAGCCCCTTCGTAACAACGGCTGGTTCTGGACCGCCGAGTTGCAGAAACTCGCGCCGGCCAACGAGCGTAGCCAAAATGACTGGTCCGAGAGCGGCGGGTAAGACTTATTATTCGTAGTATTACAGTGTACGTTCGCGGCGTACATCGGCCTGTAATTTTGCACGTGAATATAACACGTCCCTATTCAAACGCTTACATCAAGATATCAAAGCTGAAAGAGTATAAATGCTACTTTCATTATTGAGATCAAGGATGTCGAACGGTTGTGATTAGATCTCTTTTTATCCGCTCATTGCGAATCCCTGTTATTATCTGCTCTGTAATCAATGATCTCTGCACGCACGCACGCACATTGTCAATAGTCAAGGTTCAAGTTCCTCGAATATGTACGCGACACAAAATGACAAAAGAAAAGCAACAGTGATGCGTGCACCTTGCAAGAATTTTTTTATTTTAAATAATGCGTTTTGTTTAGCATCGGCAAGCCACAACCTGACAATCGTGAGGCCATTCAAGAGCGTGGCCCTCCCGAAAATTGTATTGCGATCCTCAATCAATTCTACAACGATGGAGTGAACTGGCACGACGTGGCGTGTCATCACAAGAAACCCTGGGTCTGTGAGGACAACGACAACCTCCTCAAATACGTCCGCTTCACCAATCCAAATCTCCGTGTGTAATGGAAAAAAAACTTCAAGGAACGATAGATTTACCTTTGTTTGAACAGGCTTAAGCACCTATAAAGTTACAACGAAAACGCATCTATGCGGCACGCCAGTGGACGCGACTGAATAGAATATAGAAGATCTTATTTATTACTATTGTAATATTTAATACCTCCATTCTCTCTCATTTACCCGAGAAGCACGAATTATTTAATCGAGAAATTTTATGCATTTGTTGCCTTTAGGAAATATCACTATTTATATATTTTCGATATAATCATAGATACATGGAAAATTATATTTAATACATAGAGACTGCAGTTCAGGATTTGTAGATTACTTTAGTTTATAAAAAGTTATATATAGATATATTTTTTTATTTTGGAAAAATATAATTTTATATATATGTATGTAGGTACATATATGTATATAATTATATTTTCCTAAAATAAAATATTATACTAATTATATATTCATTACATATAGCAATATAGAAATAAATTCATGAATAATAAATAACTTGACTTGTTTATTATTAGAAAACATTATTTTACTTATTACGCATTAATTTATGCGTAATAAATAAAATGCCTAACATGTATTATTAAATTATCTATGCAATCCCTGATTTTCTTCACGTAAAAATGTAAGACATACCAAACGCGTTTATTGGTACAATAGATATCACAGATATCAATCAAATCATTACTTAAATGATATAATATATATTTACTCAATCGGTTGTATAACAAGTTTCACAAAAGCGTTAAAAAAAAGTTTGGGCAACTACTTTTTACCTTCCACCATTATGATGTGATACCCGAACTTTGTTTTCACCGGTGGATCCGTATAAACCGGAGACCCCAGGCTAGAAACTGGTAATGCAAAGGCAGCGTCTTGGAAAGGTCCCACCATGGAACCTCGCGTCATCCAACCAAGATCACCCTTAAAAGTAACGAACAAAATGCAACTTTTTGAACACGTTTACCCCACCAATTGTTCATGTACCAAGAAAATGTAAGTATATTCATCACGTTACCCCAGATCTGGCCTTGTCTTCGCTGTACGTTGCCGCGACCTCGTTGAACTTCTGTCCTGCCTTCAACTTCTCCAGCGCTTCTAGTATCTTCGACTGTTTCTCGCACAAGATATGTCTAACCTGTGTCCAGGGGAATAAATGTATAAAATAAATAAAATCACACAAGTCACCGAAAACAGTATTTTGTATACATTTATATACATTGTATACTATTTGTATACATTTGTAGCAGGACTAATCAATCATTGAATGATGCATTGCTGTCCATTTCTATCAATATAAATTAACTTTAATCTCATTGTTAGTTTACCTTACTCTTTATCTTTTTCTAATTCTTTGAACTGGAAAAAGATATAAAGTCTATCTTTACCAATGTAAATTAACTTTAATCTCGGTTCAACTTATTCTTTATCTTTTTTTAGGAATAGGAAAAGATAAAAAGTAAGTTAAACCGTGAGATTGAAGTTAATCTACTTTGATAGAAATGGACATACATGTGACACACACATTGTTTACACAGGATAAATTCAAAATGCGTTGCAAATGTCAAAATGCACGTAGTCACGTACATACATACCTTCACTGAGTTCCCTCCTTTTTTCTCCGTTTTCCCACCGCCGCTCTCCTCCGAGGATTTGCCCTTGCTACTTTTCGCGGCACCGGCGTTCTTCTTCGGCGGCATGATTGCGTGTTGACATCAGTTGACATCGTGTTGATCTCCGGATTACGTCACGTCAGTCCAAGCGCCGTCGACGGGGAGCAGAGCGTGTTTGAAAACAGCAACAGCGATTGTTGGTGGCTGTAGGTAAATACTGTGTCAAGCTGCATTCAGCGAAACACAACTGTTGAGCTCGTCTTATGAACACTACGTTGATTTGTTGGTTCTAAAAGTAGGAACCAATCACGTTTGATTGCTACTGAGCAGCTCTGTCCGCTGAATGCAGGCAAATAGAATAGCGACATAATCGATCGTCGAGTTTGAGTTTGAAAATTCATGCCATCGAACGACTCCGAATTCAAGGTCGGAAGATACCGGGGTAATCGGAGGTATAGAAGGGGGATATAGTAGACATGTGCGTACTGCGTACTGCGTGGCGGTTTTCAGTATACTCCAGCCCACGATCTAGTATACTAGACCGTGCTCCAGCCACTCCAGGATACGCTGTGAATTGACAAGACGACTGTGCTACGGAGTCAGTATACACACTGGAATTTCACATTTGCTTCTCCCTTTTATATATTTTACAGTTGTATTCCGTTCTTCGAGTCTAACGTTCTGTGATAAACCGTGCTTTTGTTGCCCGGCAAGAATCAACATTCCAATTTTTTAGATCAATCTCATTATCATTTAACGCAGGTAAAATCATCATTCATCACAGTAAGTAAATCGAATTTATTATTTAAATTTGAAATATAGTTACGAAATGGCAGAGTCCGCTCGGTTTCTATGATCGATCTGCTATCATAATTCATATTCTATTAATTTAATGGATTCCGTCGTGTTTCTGCCGGCAAAAGTATCTGCCGACTCTACTGCCGACGAAGATTGCAACAAATACTTCGCAAGATCCGTTTTCGAGTTTCGACAGATTTGCCTATCTGTGGGTAATTGCATCTTCTATGGTCTTATCTCTGAAACATTCGCGGTTCTAATTGTGCAAGAAAAACAAGAAAAAATGCAAGTGATTTTATCGCCACGTTGATGTTTATGTTTCGCCATTAAGTTAATTGTTGCGTCAATTTTTACAACTTTGTGGCGTGAGCTTAAAGACACCTTAAAATAAGATAGATTTAAACATATAAAATGTTCAAGGCATATTTAAATATTTAAGATACATTTAAATATATCCAAGACATATTTAAACAGCTAATTAAGATACACCTTTAAGTATCTTAAATATATTTAACCATTATAATTTATTGCAGCTAGAATTTTCATTTGATTGATAATCGAAAGGAAAAGATTGCAATAATGGAACTGTATCTGCCGGATCGACCGTCTAAATGTACGTGGAAAGTGAATGGGGAAAATTCGCCGCATACGAAACAAACGGAGTAAGTTTGTCTAATAACTGGAAAATTTTACAGTATGAAGAGTTTTTTTATCCTTTTCATCTTGACCACATGGTTTACATCATTGTCATTTCGCTATTACACATGCACGCCATACGTTACAGCCTTATACTAATTTTAAGAGATGAGAGAGATCTCACCACATGCTCTGAGATATCAAAGTTTATCAGTAGATCACATGTGTGGTCACTGTAACCAACATTGTAAAAAATCACAAAAATGCGAAGAGGACATTGCAAAACTTGGCACAAATATTGCCACAAATTGTAATGTGCACTGTGCAAATAAGCATGACTGACAGATAGTTATCATAGAATGAGAATGTTAATAATAGATAATGGTTGTTTGCGTTACAGTATGTCCAGGCTTTACCATTAAATCTACATGTCATTGCGCAACTCTTGGACTTGCATTTTAAATTTATATTGAGCTATACGGATAATTAATTTTTGTGCTAATTATATTATATATTTTTTTATTTTCCAGTGTACCAGACCGTAAGAAGGTATTACCAAACATTTTAAGCGCCATTGGCCAGACGCCTCTCGTTCGGCTTAACAACATTCCTAAATCTCATGGCATTAAATGTGAAATGTGTTAGTACAAAATTTATATTTTATAGAACGATAAAAATTTTATCTTCTTTTGTAATCAAATGAAAATCTGACCTAAGAAAATTTTCTTATCTTGTACAGACGCGAAATGTGAGTTCTTTAATCCCGGAGGATCGGTCAAAGATAGAATAGGGCACAGAATGATCCAGGATGCGGAAGAAAAAGGTCTGATAAAGCCAGGATATACGATTATCGAACCAACCAGCGGAAATACTGGCATCGGCCTGGCGATGGCCGCGGCGGTCAAGGGCTACAAGTGCATCATTGTGATGCCTGAAAAAATGTCGAATGAAAAAGTCTATGTGCTTCGCGCTCTCGGTGCGGAAATAGTCAGAACGCCGACCGATGCCGCATGGAACAGCCCGGAAGCGAACATCAGCGTTGCCCGAAAATTGCAAAAGGAGATACCCAATTCTATTGTTTTAGACCAGTACACAAATGCTGGTAATCCATTGGCACACTATGACCATACTGCGACAGAACTTTTGGAACAATGCGACGGCAATATAGATTATGTGATAATTGGCGCCGGTACTGGAGGCACTGTGTCCGGAATTGGACGAAAATTGAAGGAATTGTCGCCTAGTACAAAAATTATCGCAGTGGATCCTAAAGGCAGCATTTTGGCGGAGCCATCTGAATTGAATGGGGACGGCGTTGGTTTCTATGAGATAGAGGGAATTGGGTATGTAACATGAGTGTGCGTGTACATATTCTACACATAGAATATAATCTAATTTTTAATGTATTATATAAAATTAAAATAATTTTTTTTCTTTTCACTTACATATAGATATGACTTCATACCTACAGTTCTAGATCGCAGTGTGGTCGATGGGTGGATAAAAACTGAAGATCACGAATCATTTAAAGTGGCACGAGAATTAATTAGCAAAGAGGGATTGTTGTGCGGCGGTAGCAGCGGTGCGGCACTCGCGGCGGCGTTAAAAATCGCGAAAGACCTTCCTGCGGATAAACGCGTGGTCGTTCTTTTGCCAGACAGTATAAGGAATTACATGACTAAATTTGTGTCAGATCAATGGATGGAGGCCAGAGACTTTTTGGTAAAGTTATTTTCTACTTGTTACGTATTTAAATTTATTTCAAATATTATTGAATATTCATTAAATTACAATTCTTTTGTCAGCTATCTGAACCTTCGATAGAAGCGCACAAATGGTGGTGGAACATACCGGTATCGGATTTATCATTAAAGAAGCATGTGTTGTTAAAGGGAATGTCATGTGAAAATACTGTGGATTTCTTGAAATCCACTAGTTACATACAGCAATTGTTAGTAACCGACGAGAAGGACATGTGCGTGAAAGGCGTTATTACATTGGACGCGCTCCTATCCAACTTAATCTCCGGTACGGTAAATCGAAATGATATCGCTGAGAAAACCATGATCAAGCAATTTACGAAGGTCACAGCCTCAACTACACTCGGTAAAGTGTCGCGTATGCTTGAGAAAGAACCTTACGTCGTGGTTGTGAAGGACGATAATACTTTAATCGGCCTTGCAAGTCAAAACGACATTTTTGATTTTATCACTAACAATAAGAACAAAGACTGCAATTCAAAATAATAGAATTGTAAATGTAAAATCTGTCTACGTTATATGTGATCGAGCAAGATTGTCACTTGTGTAGTATGTTCAGATCATGAGATTCCTTCCTTTCTTTTAATACTCTGATCTTACATTTGTATAAATTGTATTAATGATTTATATGAGAAAAATCTGTCAACGTGGAATTTATACATTTATCTAGATCTCATTTTTTAAATCAATATAATTGCGTTTCTTATAGCATTTATATATTTTATTTTTTAAGCATTTAAGCTGTACTTTCCATCTTTGTAGTAACTTTATGAGTCAATGTAAATGCAAGATGAGCAAAATAAAAAAAATATAAGACCCACGAAATTGTCATAAATATAAATATACTATATTAATACCTTATTTCGAATGTATTTTGGGATTGATTTACAATTTACAAATATATTGCACGATATGTATATCAGAACTGTTTTATCTACGGGCATATTAATAATTTATTTTCTTTCCACTAAATACAATAAAAATATATATGACGTACGATAAATATCTATTATATTTCCTTGCATCTCATATGAGATTTTGCAATATATGTACCTTTTTATACTTCTGTATCTTCTTATTTCGCTCTCTACGAATGGCTATTAAATCTTTTGAACTTGAACATGAAACTTGCAGCTTGGTAACGTGGTAATTTCTGCAGTAACGGTGCTAATAATACCAAGATTCGCTAGACTACCTCGGAGGAGGCCGCAAGTGAAAGCCAGCAGACGAGGGCTTTCCTTGAGGTACTGTTTGCTGCTGCTCGTACCAACTTTGTCCAGCAGCCTAAAAGCATTGTCTTGCAACACGTACACCCCATGATGATTAGTTCTGAGATTGTCGATCTGCTTGTGATACAGGCTGGACCAGAAGTCCGTGCAGATAAACTTGATCATGTCCAGCTCGTCCTTGAACCTGCTCCACTCTCTCGTAAGCCGTTCGATGATTCTGTACCCGACGCTGAACCCCATCCATTCCAAACGCGAGAGTTCCTCCTCGCCCTCCTGTTGGAAATAACAAGTCGGGAGAATTCTTTTGCGGTAGGTAAATAACAGAACACACGTGTCCAGGCGGGTCCGATTACTTACTGCAGCGTTCGATGACTTGCTCAGAACGTAATTGACCAGCTCGGCGTGCAGATACTCGAAGAGGCAGTCGTCAGCTTCCCCGGTCGCGCCAGGATTCGCTTTGGAATCAACTATCTGTTGCTTCATCGTCGTTCGATGCTGTCGTTTCTCGCTTTGAACTCGCTTTCGCAATTCGCGGTCTACCTGCGTTTTTCCCGTGTTATTTGACTTACACGTGTACCATTTACGGAAAGTATGTTAAACAACCTGGACACACAACCGTCGACCTTCCCTAGACTGTCGATTGAAGGAAATTAATTACTTTCTCCGCGCATCTGACTGCAAAGCATACTAATTAACTAATTGTTAACGCGTATCACAAAATATGATAAGACGTATGATAACTTTGACAGACACTCGCGCATCGCGCTGCGCGCATGTGCCATGCCATGCCATGAACGATACCCGTTCGTCTCAACTGCTCTTTTTACACTCGCCTCTCTCTCTCTGTCCACTGCTTTTCTCGTTTCCGATATTGGAAAGTGCAAGTTGAACAGAGATAGATGGTAATTAAAAGTTATAGAGAGAAAGAGAGGACAGACGTGAAAAGTACAAAAGGTTCAGTTACAAAGAACAGATGATAATACATGATAATACAGGGCGCTACACTGGTAACCATGGAAACTGTAAAGCACGCTTACTGTACGCCTCAAGATAATCATATCGCGCACCGATAATTTATTTCTTTTTACAATATATTACTTTTAAAAGATACGCTCAGATGAATCTCAATCTACCTTTTGTATATTTTATTTAATAAAAAGCTTAAAAAAGTAAGTTGTGAGAAATATATAGTTTACAATATTTCCATTAATCATATTTTATGTATTTAGATAATTTAAATGCACAATAATTAATTGATCCGATTGTATCTATATTTTAGTTACTTAAGAAACATATTTTTAATTATGTTGTATATAACTCTGATTAATGTATTATTATATATAATTAACAGTAATAATGTACTGTTGTTCAAACTCTTGGTAAGATAAATATCTGGACAAAGAAAGGACATGGAGAAATACGTTATCAACGGTCAGATCGGCGAAGGAGCACAGGGCTTGGTCCTAAAAGCGCGCGATATATCTAAGGATCAGGAAGTGGCGCTAAAGAAGATTCTGATAAAAAGGACCGAAGGCGGGCTACCCGTATCCATCATACGAGAAGTGAAAAGTTTGCAGCATTTAAAGCATCCCTACGTATGCTTTTCTTCATCTAGCGTCTTAAAACTTTTTCTAAATACAAAAGAATTAGTATTTAAAGCGTTCACTGATTTTTTCCTGTATAAATTTGGCGGAAATTGTATTCATCGCTATTTGTTTGCAGGTCGTAGAGCTGCTGGATGCCTTCCCAAACGGTCTGGACTTCGTGATGGTGTTCGAATACATGCCAACAGGTCTATGGGAAATATTAAGAGATCCCGGGATATCCTTGACGCTGGCGCAAATTAAAACATACATGAAAATGTTGTTGGAGGGTATAGCGTACGTGCACGGCAAGAAGATAATACACAGGGTACGCGAATTTTTATCTTAAAAGAGATTCAAATGTACGTAATCACTTCAAAGTGTCAAAGAGCTTGGAATGGGTATTTTAGGATTTGAAACCTGCGAACTTGTTGATCAGCGAGAAGGGCATTCTGAAAATCGCGGATTTCGGCTTGAGCAGATTGATGTGGCGGGACGGCACGAAGCCGTATTCGCATCAGGTCGCCACACGATGGTATCGGGCACCGGAACTGCTTTATGGAGCACGTTATTACACGTCCGCGATCGATATTTGGTCCATCGGTTGCATATTCGGCGAAATGCTGAACGCTTCTCCACTATTTCCAGTAAATAATTCCTTCTCGACTGAAATAGATTATTAAATTATGTGCAATGCTATTATTTGCAATTGCAGGGTGAAACTGACATCGAGCAACTGGCTATCGTTTTGAAGTACTTGGGCTCTCCTACGTCCGAATCCTGGCCCGAATTAAGTACGTTACCGGATTACAACAAAATCACTTTTCCTTATCATAAAGGCACGACATGGGAGAACATTATTCAAGACGCGCCGCCAGAAGCTGTCGATCTAATCAGGCAGATTTTGATTTACAATTCGTCGAGACGTCTCACAGCTGAACAGGTAATATACGAAATTATATAATGACATATAGATAACAATATAATACAGAGATCCTGTTACCCTCAAATTTTTGATTAGTTATTATTTTTGCGCAATTTTTCCATTACATTTCGTTAAGAGTAAACGATTGAAAGAAGATATTACATGACACTAATAGAAATGAGAAATTATTGTTGCAGGCATTGTGTCACATATACTTTTACTCCAAACCATATCCCTCTATGAAGAATCTAATAAAACCACCGTCCGATCATCGCCTTCGCGTAAAACCGAAGGAAATCGACCCGCATGTGCAACCAAGCACGCTTTTCGAAAATCTTCTAAGCATTGTATAACGATGACTATCAAGATGATTAATGGTATACTATTGATATAGATGAAAAATATTCTTCATAGAAAAGATTGGAAAATCCGTTAACGATTTTATTTATAATTTAACAGATTTTATTTAATCTCCATTCCTGTAAAATGCAAGTATTCTTCTGAATACCTCCGGATTGTATCCCTCGACTACTGGCCTACCAGTATCATATTCAGCTTTCTCATAAAGCGTCAACGGCGATAGAGCGCACCAGAAATTCTTCACACGAGCGTCATTGGCGTCTAACGAATTGAGTTGAAATATGAAAAAGTGATAGTTCTTTCCATCCGATTGAATGCATTGCACGGTCACGGGTTCTGGCAGTTCCTTCACGGATGAACCAAACTTCTGCCGTGCACAAGACGCCGCTATTGTGTACGTTTTTATCAAAGTGCGACCGAAAATCTGATTCTGCGTCACAGCTAATTCCGTAAAATTTTTCACTTCCTCAGGATCGTAGTGCACAAAGATGGTATGAACGTTTATCCAAGGCGATGTAGCGCTAAGAGCTGTTATTAATATACTTAGATATATTAGAAGCACATTGTATATATTGAAAATAACGATCATTAAACTTACGATACACGTCCTCAGTTCTGTAGATATTTGTCTGGCTCAAACCGATGGTGTGATGTAATGGATGTATATTCGGGAGATTTATTTCCATATTGCTGTTCGAACTTTCTATTGGTTTTAGAGGATTTGCCGACGTAACCATCACATCCGATCTTAGGGTAAATTGGATGAGGTCCGATTCTCTATCTGGAAAAAATTGTTATATTTAAGTGGAATGTTGAATACGCGATGGAACGTTTAAATATCCAACTAAGCTACCTAAGTTTAACTTTGTTATCCCATCATACAAAATACATCGCTTCTGCGCGATATCTGGACCGGACAATAACTCGCAAAGCTGTAAAAGTTTCCTAGACAGGTTCCGCCTGCAAAAATATTCATATTATTAAGAAATAAGTGTATGAATGTATATATACTTTTGCTGCATCAAAATAATGTTTAAATCTTAATTAACTTACTAACATTTTTCTGCAATTGGTTATGCCAAAATCTCTAGGAAACACCCATGCAGGTCTTAGGGGATCCTTCCTTTTCGGTAAATTTTCTTGATGAGCGTCAAATATATTTGAAGTGTAAATTATCCTAAAAATACCAAGGAATATTCAATATATAAGTAGAACAAAAAAAAATCAATTTATATACCTCTTTACTATGTCATCTATATGTTCCGGCAAATTTGGATCTGAATCTTGGATGTAATTTGAAGAACTGTTCGGCAGACACACAGTATTTGTCAGTAACTGTGCTTGGGAAAATCCTTCTTGCAGAACATTATGATCCTTGAACACCAAGCAAGTTTGAGCTTTCCAGTCGGGATGCGTCTCGTCAAACGCTATTTCTTTTGGCTCCAGAAACTCTAGCTCTAGCCTTGTATAAAATACAATTTACAATTAGTATCAGACATACGAAGTGTGTAACTTGCGAAAAATGCAATTTTAAAGAAAAGAGTACTTTGTAAATTCCTTTTTGGGAGCGATCACTTCTGAGGCGTCCTTCACCGAAATCCCCAACGTCGACAAGTATTGTTCCGTCTTGGTGTCACTTATCTTGCGTTCTCGCTTCACGTACCACAATCTTTTAAGCATCCTACCTATATGCTGCTTGTATAATACTCGCGTGAGCTTCATTGTACTTTATCTGAGGACAGATTAATAATAACAGGTAGATTAATAATAATAGTAAACGCGAAAATCTTACAGGTTATGTGGTTTACTAAAGAAGCAAGTGTTCTATCTCTTTATCAGCATTAAGTTGTTATCAAACATTATTAAAAATAAAATGACGGTATTTGACATCATAACTTACATCGATGAGAAACAATAAAATCAAATTGAGTATCTAATATCTTTCAAATTTCCAATATACTTTCGATACGTAAAGTATAACCCATTTTCCGGCTTGTAACAATTGAAACAATTCTAAGCTGCATCGATAATACAGGAATCCTTCTAATGAAATAGTCATCTAAAATTTATCTTTTAGCGACTTCTGATAATGGGGACTGCATTCGATTACATGATTTGACAATTTATAATAAAATTTTTATAAGGAATAAATAAATGCACTTTCTAAAAAATATTCTATATTCAATATTTTATCACATAAGCGTAACCATTCCTTAATAATATATTTCATACAAATTCCCTCCCATTATTTCCTTTGTACATATAAATGTCATGAGAATTAGCAATGTATAATAAAATATTTATTGTACAGATTTACAAAGCTACTTCTCCTTCGCAGTAGTACCGGGACTGAGTATTTTGCGTCTTTGCGCGAACATGTGCAGATAAAGTTGTGGGAAACCTGTACAGTGTGTGAACAAAGTATTTAATAAATAATTCATGATTTCACGTTTACTCTGTAATTTTATGATTTTGATATTTACCTGGAATGTAAGCTAGCATAACTGATACCAGGAAGTACAAGTAGCTAAACGTGAAGTTCCATTTGTTTGGTAGAACGTAACTCCAAGAGTCGGGATTATCGCTGGCGTACCTTACAGCTGCATAGAAACACAATAATTCGCCGGTCACGCCCAACGGATACAGTATGATGAACGTAGTATATCTAAAAGCACGTTTCCACTTTACAATGCGATCTCACGTAAATAAAAATAAGTTTAAACTCAGGATGGTAAAAAAGATTAAGCTCACCTCAGCCAGACCAACAGGTGTGGCACAAAACCGACGAGATTTGCGAAATAATAGGCGTATCTAATTATTTCCGTAATGGACCACGCAATGAGAGCTAGCGGAAGACCTGGAGACGCAGAAGCGTATGTGTAAGGAGTAGCCAGGATAACTCCGACTACAACCATAACGCGACTGAAGACTTGGAATGTCGTGACTATAACATTGGATCGTACTAGTCCGAGTGCTGCATGCATTATCTGGAAAAAAAGTTTCAATAATGAACTATACACAATTAATACATTTTCAGGGATAAATCTACATAAAAACTGAACATTTGAAGTCTCTAATCTGTCAAGAGGTTTGATGAATGTCTCAATGCCACGTTTGTCAGGGTCTTTAATTCAATTTTAGTCTTAATTTCAACAACTCTTTCAGATTATACTTTACTACTTGATAATATTTCCAGTAGAAATTCAAAATCTAAGGCTCAAGATCTGACTTTATATATGTATATTATATATATATATATATATATATATATATATATATATATATATATATATATATATAAGGCTTCACATACTGCTTGCCTCAGATTACATTCAACCAAGTTCTAAGATATCGTCGAATACCTCCAATAAAGCTGCATTCTGAAAAACAATCACAGGTAGCTTGGTCTTGTCCCACAAGGTACCAGTGGAAGAAGGCTGGATGTAATGTTGTATAATCTGATACAATATGTAGCTCCATCTAAAATAAAAGAAAAATTTATCTCATTTCAGAACATATAAAAAAAGAAAATACAAGACATATAAGGAAAACTCTATAACAAACAGAATAAAACGATGAAAAAGATATATATCTTTTATACAATATTATGCAAAAAAATTATTAATTGTGAGAAAAAAGATTGATAAATTTCAGACTGCTTACTTGTTATTTACAAACTAACGTACCCCAATGTCTGGCCTAGATTATATGACGCCAGGTAAAGCTTTGAGAGAGCACCCGGTTCCTTGGATTTCGTTCTTGCCATGTCTACGTGGAAGTTCCTCGAATGCCGCTTCACTCTCAAATAACTCGCGACGAGTCAAGTTCAACTCAACTCAACCTTTGCTCGACTTTGCTCGACCCCGCTGAGTGTATAATCGTTCTTCAATATGCACGTAAAAAAAGCCCTTAATCATGCATTACTCGTCATCGAGCACTGTTTAATTATTAATGAGGAATGTAAGAGGTATTTAGAGTTGCAATTCGCTCGGTGGCTTCCTTTTACTCCTGATGCGTATTCATATGCATATTCAGCATTTAAACTCGAAAGGTTAGCGAAATCGGTGTACTTATGCAATCCGTACTCCCGCTTTTTATTATTACTCCCGTTCGAGCGGGAGTGAGATAACGATAATATGACAGCTCTCTCGCTCTAAAGGCACCTTCTTTGTCAAAGCATCGTCCGCGAAGGAAATCGGCCAATCGCGAATCTCGGGGAAGAATCGCGCTGGAATCATACAGTTGCATACGAACGCGCCTGAAGTTTGCGTACTTACGTCTTGCGTCCATGATGTAAATATTTACAATATTTTACATCTACAATTGATCATGCCCGCGTAGCGAAACGCGAAACTCGATATTAATCGTGAATAGTATTGTCCAGTATTGTCAGAGAAGGCTGTGGAAGGCTAACGGATGATCCTCGGCAGCTCTGTCCTCGGTCGGAGAAATGCAACGGTCGAGCGAACGGTTCTCAGAAAACGAATCTGATTGGAGTGATTAGTCAAGTATGAGGTTTGTAAAGTAAAATAAATATAATATTATTAATATTAATATTATATTAATATAATAATTATTTTTATACAGGTAACATAATTTAATTAATTGGACATTGGAAAGAAAAAACGAAAAGACAAAACGTAGGAAGCCTTCCCGAAGAACAGACATTATCTTTATGAATTTACCTGTATATAACGTGTATATTTTAAAGAGCCATGTAGAGTCGCGTGAAAACACATCGATGTATCTCCAGGACCACTCCGGGACGTACCGTACGGTGCGATAAGCATATTGAGCATTGAATGTCAGCAGATTAAAACAGAAGTGTGGAAGTTGCGTGCACGATTGGCATAAACGCTGTTGCGTTAATTAAATAATTATTGATTAGGATTCACACGCAATTAGGCCCATTTGCTTGTTGAGCGAATAAAGTTCATCACCGGTCACGATGGCATCAAGCAGAAGTACGAGAGAAGTTCTACTATCGCTAGTGGATGATATTGAATTAATAGCAAAGTAAGTAAATGTGTCTCATATTAATGTTCCTAGATTGATATCCTTCCTTAATTAAAAGGAGAATTGGGGTTTCGGATATTTTACATAACTAGAGCATAAGAATACAACTCGGAGGATTTTATGAGAAATTTGTAGTTAACAGATTATTCTAATCTTTTCGCTCTACTTTCATAAATTGTTTTATCTTATCTATTATGTTTTCTTGCGATTTGAATATAGGGAGATGGTAGAAAACACAATCGCTCAAAAACCTTCAAAGCTTTCAAGCACAGAACACGCTCAGTTAACCGAATTGTTGGTTGCCAAGGATAATGAGTTAAAGGCGACACTGAAACGGGCCGCCGAGCAAGCTAAGATCAACCTGAAGATGGAAGCGTTGAAAGCCGAGGTGGAGAGGCAAGATCAGGATATTCAGCAGCTACAGCGACAACTGAAAGAAGCGGAACAGATCTTGGCTACTGCAATTTATCAAGCAAAACAGAAATTACAATCTATCTCACGTGCCAATAAGAAACCAGTTCCTTCGGAGGAGCTTATAAAGTACGCACATAGAATAAGCGCAACCAATGCAATTTGCGCACCTTTAACGTGGCAGCAGGGAGATCCCAGAAGGCCGTATCCCACAGATATTGAAATGAGATTAGGGTATCTAGGACGATTGAGCGATCTACCTTTGAACGGGCAGTTGCTTGGGTCTCATCCAAATATACCAGATTTACATAGGGCGGGACATCCTGCTGGAGGTAAAGTATCTTTTTTATATATAAACTGCACTTGACTCAACAAAAATGAACAGATTTGTAAGCAATTCCTGTTGTTGTTTCAGAACCACCCATCTCGCAATCGAACCAATTTGCCTGGCATCCGTCGGGAGAGATTCATATGTCGGTTGGTGGGCAGGGTAGCGTGTCTGTGAATACACATAAACAAGAAACAGAAGACGTCGAAGTTATGTCTACGGACTCCTCTAGTAGCTCGTCAAGTGATTCTCAATAGAGTAATATATGTATATAATAATTACAAATAACAATAAGTATGAATATTATTATACATCATGTCAGAAGTGTGTGAGGTATTTTTTCTATAAAGCTCTAGCAATCTGTATAAAATGTGACAAGACTATTGAAAAGAAACTTCAATTATGATCAGTGCATAATGTTACCGTGACATCAATTACCATAAATAATAAAAGTACACGAATATAGTGGCGAATTTACACTTTTAGCTGGAAACTAATGTTTCTAAGAATATTCTTTAAAGTTTTATTTAAATATATGTATGCATATTACGATATAATGCTTTTTGCTCATCTATCACAAGAATCGCAAAACTCGACTATGAAAATGAGACTCGAATTCTATGTCCTAGTCTGGGAGAGAATATTTTCGCAATCATGGCTATAGATGTGCGTTTTTTTTTTTATTAGCGCGCTCAGCGCGGTTTCCGTACGCTAAAATTTACAACGCTAACAATATTAGACGATGTATATCGAAGATGTCTTATCCGGCCGATGAAATGAGGAGTAATAATGTCACAGATAGAGAAGTTTGCTGTTGCAGCAAAAGAATCATCAGAAAAAGACAGGAGGTACATAGTTATATCGACCTTTTTTATTTTTGCCCGCATTTGACTTAGATACTGCTGTTGTCTCACTAATTATCTTATAGCATCAATCACAGTACATATAAAAGTATTTATTATTAATTAATGCAGTTATTTGCATGTTATAAAACTATCTATCTAATTGTAAGATAGATACATGTATAAAACAAAATGTGCAATCATAATAATAATCAAAATAAACAAATTTTCTTTAAATATAATTATTTGATAACGAATAACAAATTGATTGAAAGAAACAGAAATATCACATCAATTCAAAGAAATGTATCGATACATGTCTACTACACATGTCTTTGATACTCTTGAAGTTTAAACTTCATTATTCTTATTTTAACCCTATGTATCGCGTCCTTGAGGAAATCAGCCGCTTCTTCCCGCGTCACGCATACGTATAAAACAACATGTGCAATCAAACAAATTTTCTTTTACTACAATTATTTAATAACAAATAACAAATTGATTAAAAAAAAAATCAGAAACATCGTATCTGCAATTCAAAGAAATGTATCGATACATATCTATTATACACATATGTCTTTGACTTGAAGTTTAAACTTCATTATTCTTATTTTAACTCTATGTTATCGTCCTCGACGAAATCAGCCGCTTCTTCTCGCGTCACGTTTACGACATGCGAAACTTTATTCGCGAACTTTACTCCATAGAATTTGTTTGCATGGTGCAGTAATTCTGGTCTACGAAACAAACACATTTTTATTTTTTATATTTATCGGTCAATACCGATCAATATAATAATTCTGTCATCTTAAAACGAGCGTGAATCAGGATCAAAATCCCTTATTAAGACTCTGATTCTATTACCTGAATGTCGTGGTAATGAACTGGGCATCAGAACTAAGTTCGTGGATCATATCTGCTACCGCCTTTCTGTGCTGTGTATCTAGCGCGTGATCGATTTCGTCGAACAAATAAAACGGTGCAGGATCGCACTTTTGTATCGCGAATATCAGGGCCAACGCTACGAGTGATTTTTGTCCACCAGATAATTGGTTCATATTTCGCATCTCGCCTGTATGTCCCGTGAATGACACTTTTATGGCTAGAAACGATAGATATATATCAGTTTTTGAAATCATAAATAAAATGTGTGTGTGTGTGTGTGTATCACATAAATATAAAGCTAATTCAAAGAAAAAATAAATTCAATTTTTTAATAAATTTCTCTTATTATATTGCACAAAATATTTGAGAGAGAGAGACGAGAGATAGAGAGAGATAGAGACAGAGAGAGAGACAGAGAGAGAGAGAGACAGAGAGAGAGACAGAGAGAGAGAGACAGAGACAGAGACAGAGACAGAGACAGAGACAGAGACAGAGACAGAGACAGAGACAGAGACAGAGACAGAGACAGAGACAGAGACAGAGACAGAGACAGAGACAGAGACAGAGACAGAGAGAGAGAGAGAGAGAGAGAGAGAGAGAGAGAGAGAGAGAGAGAGAGAGAGAGAGAGAGAGAGAGAGAGAGAGAGAGAGAGAGAGAGAGAGAGAGAGAAATACAGAGAGTTATACATATATATAAATCTATTTCCTCACCTACGCCAATAAATCTATCAGAATCTGACAGCTCAGCTGTTCCATCACCTCCTTCATCGCTGTCTACAGTTCTCATGACCAATTGTGCATGTCCCGAAGATACAAGCTTTTTAAATACTTCACTGAAATATTTGCTCACCTTAAAAAAAAATTGTTACATGAATTGTGTTAATATATCAATATTAATCCTTCCCTGTTTTTAAAGTCGTCTAAACGATATACTATATCCATACCAAATCGACCAGGGTCTGACCCTCGACCTCTCGGATTTGGTCCGCAATTTTTTATGTTATTGTTCCAACTCTAAAATGCACTCATTGTAAGATTTTTAAAAATAAATTTGATTTACTTATAAATTTTTTAAGACAAACATATCGTTAGCCACAATTTAAAAATCTGAAAAAATTCTCAAAAATCCTGTGATCAAAATTTTTAAGCCTTGACCCAGAGTGGGCCGCCGGCGTTTGCTTCAATTTTTTTCGAGCTTTTTTTGAAAAAAAATATTTTAAAAAATTAAAAGCAGACGTCAGTCTACTGTAGGCTGTTGCTTGAACATTTTTATATATAACAGGATTTTTGAGAATTTTTTCAAATTTTTTCCAAGCAATTTTATTTTGAAAAATCGCTTCAAAAAAATTGGAAAAAATTCTCAAAAATCCTGTGTTATATATAAAAATGTTCAAGCAACAGCCTACAGTGGACTAACGTCTGCTTCTAATTTTTTTCAATATTTATTTCGAAAAAAGCTCGAAAAAAAATAGAAGCAAACGCCGGGCCACTCTGGGTCGGCTTAAAAATTTTGATATCTGACACAGGATTTTTGAGAATTTTTTCAGATTTTTAAATTGTGGCCGATATGTTTGTTTAAAAAAAATATAAGTAAATCAAATTTATTTTAAAAAATCTAAAAAAAAAATCTGAGTGCATTTTAGTTAGAACAATAACATAAAAAATCGCGGACCAAATCTGAGAGGTCGAGGGTCAGACCCTGGTCGATTTGGTATGGAATGCACCATATACATATATGTATATACATATGCATATATATAAACAAACCTGCTTAAACGTAAATTGTATCGCATCGCATTTGCACTGTTCAAGTACCGACATAAGTTCTCTTATTTTTTTGTCGCCTATGTCCAACTCTTCTTTCCGTGTCACTAATCTTTCTTTCTGGTCGCTGAAGGTCATGAACTGATCCAAAGCTTTTTTATTTACATGGCTAGAAAAAAATATGATAAATACATTAATAAACAATAGTCTTTAATTTATAAATATAGTGACAGTAGTCGACAATTAATTATTAATAATTTTTGCTTTTAATCAATTTTCTATATTTAAATAGAAAAAATATGCACCTATATTTTTTTAAATGATTATTTGCCTTTTCCATTTCCTTAAAAAGCTGTTTCGTGGACATTGTATTAAACCTAGAATAAGCCTCGTGACTAGGCAATGCGCCGAGTTCAGTAATCTTCTGTGTACATTCCGCTATATTTTGCTGCAGGATATTTAACTTGCTTGCTAATTTCTCTAAATCTTTCGCGTCTGCTTCTATTTTCTCTTGTGCAACTTTTTCTTCCAATTTCCATTTCTCAACTTCAGCAAACTCCGATTTTTGCTAAACGTACGATAATATAGAAATTAAGGATTATATTAGTTAAACATATACAAGTGATTATATACTGTGTTTTTAAATACTTACTTTCATCATTGCACTGGTCACTTTTTCATTCTGTGCTTTGAAGTCCTCGTTTACCTCTACTAGTCCGTTTTCAATATTCGCCAACTGATTTTTTAACGAGTCAAGCTGCCGCTGTCGATCTTTAACCGATATCTCTTGTAGAGCTTGAACCAGCTCATCTTTTCTTCTCACTAAATTGTTTATTAATAAGTTCTCCAACTTATTCTTCTCTGCTTCTAATTGCATTCGTTTCGTAAACGCTTCTTTGTTTTCTTTCGCTAAGCGTCTTATGTCGTCATTTAAAGTATCAACCTACAAAAACCGATATATTAGTAAAGTTCAAATCTTTAACCGGACGTGGAAAAAGGGAAGTAGAGATGACATTCTTTAATTCAATTACATTAAAAATTCATTTTTTACACGCACCTCATGCTGATCTGCGACAGATAACTGCGCCATAAGATCTTGATGTAATTCACTCTCCAGACCATCTTTCGTTGCGCGCATTGTTTCCAAACTTGATGTGCATTGCGCAAGACTTCTTTCTTTTGGAATCCGATAGCTTTCTATAGCACTCAATTCTTCCTTCATAAGACGTATCTCTGCATCCATCTTATCGTACACATCTCTGTTAAGTAAATTATATAAACCACTGATTAATCTCTATAATTAAAACTGATAATAAAATTTTAACATTTTATTTCAATAATTAAATATAAATATTTAAATAATATATCAAATGTAAAATAAAGATATCTAATTACTTACTTGGCTTTACTATTTTTGGTTTCAGTTTTCTGTAATTCGCTAACGTAAGAACTGATATTTTGATCCGCCTTTCTGATATCGTCCTTAAGCGACGTTAATTTGGTCTCGAGAGTAGAGATCCGTGACATTAATTCTGATCTTGTTTTCTGTATCTCAAGTCGTGATCTGAGTTTATTGAAATATCCGCCAGTTAAGGAGCCTTTGGATGAAACCTGGTCTCCTTCTAACGTAACGCAGTCCAAGCCGGAATTCCGCGCCAAAGTCGTTGCTGTCTTCAGATCACGACAGATCAAAGTCTTTCCAAATATATATCTATATTTAACAAAAAGTAATAGTAATAATATAAAGATGTATATTGTATATCATAGAAACATGTGGCAAAAAAAAAAAAACATTAATTTCATATGCTTTTACCTTAACGCTTTATCAAATTTGAGATCGTAATTCAACTTGGATATCATGGGTATAGCATCGGAGGTCTGCGGATAAACGATATCCTTTACGTGAAGTCTATTTAGAGGTATAAACGTTACCTCTCCTGGCAATCGTTGATTGTTCATTTCTTTTAAAATTTTCGTGCCTAACTTATCGGTTTCCATAATATGATGGAACAATCGATTCCCAGCAGTTACCTCAACAGCCATGTAAACGCTCTTGTCACAGTTGAAATTTTCAATTACAGGCCCGTAGTAGCCGCCCACTTCATTAACCATATCTTGTCGTTCACTATATAACCGAAGATATTAAAAATATGTTACTCGTAATGTTATCATCATAAATTTTCAATAGAAGCGTTTTGAAAATCTTTTAAACGATTATGTAGTATACTCATGTCATAAGAAAATGAATCTTACCCGAAAGTGTCTAGCACTTTACGTACGCTGTCCCTGCCATTTAAAATAGCCTTGCCAACCATGGATCTTAGACTCTGATCTGCTTTCGCTAAATCTTCCTTCACACCAGACAGCTCTAATTGTAATTTACTCTCCTTCCGATACCTGCAATTTGACGCACTCAGCTTGTAAATTTCTAAGATTTATAAGCACGCGTAAATTAATTTGATAAATTAAACATACTGTTCTTTCCGAGCTGCTTGACAATCATCCTTCGATTTCGTAAGCTCGTAATATCGTTTGTTATGATCGTCTATTGACGTACATTGTCGTTCCATCTCGCGTGTGTGTTCTTCTATTTTCTTGTCCAAGACAATCCGTTTCTCTGCATCTCGCTTTAAATCTTCGCTTATTTTTTTCTGATGCTCTTCTTTATCCTTTATCTGTTTCGTGAGTTGCTCAAGTTCATTTTGTATCCACTTGTCCCTTTCATCCTACAATAAATAAATCTCTTTAAAATATCTTACTCAAGAACAAAAATGTTATTTAAATCATTATAAAAATGGTGATTTTCTTTCTCTTTTACCTTAGTAGTGAATTGAATGCCACGACTTTGTTTAGCATACAACTCTTTACGCCTCTGCTCTTTTGATTGCAATTCTCGCGTACACTCTTCCTCAACACGTTTAATTCGTTCATACTGTAAAGAAAAAGGTTTCCTATATTAGTGTGTCTCAAATATAAGATTAATTATATTAAATATTTGCTTACCTCTGGCTTAAGAGATTTTAGCTCGTCTTCCCGCAGAGCGATATCAGCCTTCAATTTTTCTAACTCTTGTTGAGCACGTTTCTTGCTGTCATTATCACTGTTTACCTCTTCCAGCAAGTCATTAATGGTAAAAGTCAACTTGTTTTTTTCTTTTAGTAATTGCTGCTGCTTTGCACTGCATTACAAATATTTTATTACAAATATTTTTTCTCTGCTATATTTTTATCTATTTTATATATACAATCTTTGGCACACGTTACCTGAGTGTGTCTCTTTCTTCTTTGGCAGTTTGCACTTCTTTCTTCGCTTCCTTTAGGCTTTTTGTAGCTGCACGTATCATCTCTTGCGCAGTTTTTGCTTCCGTAACCAATCTTGACTGTTCAATTCCACTATTCGTCCTACACTCCTGGAGCTCTTCTAATTTCCTTTTATTTTCCTTAAGTTCGCGTTCGTGGATCGTATATTCTAAGCAACGACGTCGTTTGTCCCAACGCTGATACTCCTTTAGTTCTTCTTTCTCCTCCTCAAGCGTTTTTAAACGCTCCTCTACAATAAAATAATTATATTTATTCGTAATTTACTTATCCTAAATTTTCGTTAATTTTGATCTTCACCTATTGTTTGCAGAAAATCCTCGATTTTCTTTAGTTTTCCTTCTGTTTCTTTCATAATAAATTTCGATTCTTTTCTTTTATCATCGTATACTCTAGTACCTGCTACCTCTCTTAGCAGCTTTAATCTATGCGAATCTGGTGCTAGTGTCATTTGGCTTATCTGCAAAACAATTACGTTATACTAAAGATAAATATAAATATGTTATGTTAACAAACCTGTCCTTGCTTCACAATGTAGTACGGATTGCTCTTAGAAAATCCTGCTGACTCCAATAAATTCATCACATCGTTCCTTGTTACAATTTTTTTGTTGAGAAAATATTGGTCCTTCTTGGAACCGATCACTCTCCTTACATAGACTTCATTTTTATCAATCTATGAATAAAAGATTGTATGTATTAGTTACAAAATAATATAAATCTAGATAAAATATAAAATAATATTAAATATATATTATTTTTACATATAAAATGTATTTAGAGCTTCAATAACTTCAACTAGTGATATAAGCTAGTTATTTTTACCGGTAATCTTCCATCAGTGTTATCAAATATAATTTCTACATGGGCGGATACAACACGAGGTCCTGTTCCTTCATGAAGCAGCATCTGCCTCTGCTCTTGTGTGAGATAAGAAAACTCATTGCCCAAGACAAATTCAACGGCAGCAAAGAAATTACTCTTGCCAGATCCGTTTCTGCCAACTTGGAAGAAAATATCCAATTACAACGTATGCAATCGTACTAACTACATATTACTCCTGCATAAGATCATCAGCTACATACCTACTACATTATGCCTTTTATCGAAAGGCTCGACGATCGTCTGTTCACGGTACGACTTGAATCCTTGGATAATTACCTGTTGCAACACAACAAATCCACAATGAGTACATACAATGCATGCACCAAAATTAATCTCACTAATTCCATAAGAAAATCAGTGGCAATGGTACATTGATACTTTGACGGAATACTAGCCTCAATGGTTCGACAGTAACTTATAATTGTTACTTAATAATTGTGGTAATTCCACGTGAAATAGTATGGTAATCCATAATTTGAGAAATGAAGTAGACGAAGGAAATGCGGGAAAGGGGCAGTAAACTCCAATGAAGAGACGAGGAGTAGACCCGTCAAGCATGTCGCGTTAAAGGATTGCGACACGATTTGCTCGCGACTTCGCTCACGATACCTGTTTGATGTACATGATGCGACGAGAAGTCAGGTGCGCATATCATTCGTGTCGGCGACGTTGGCGTTGCACGAGGACGCGGTCGGGCATGCAAGACTCCCTGACGCCACCAAACGCGATGAAAACATTCAACGATTCAACCGATTTATTGGCAGAGCGACATTTGAATAACGGGCAGGCTGGCGGGCGAACGGTCCTCGTACTCCTCATACGGAAAAACGCAATGGTCGAGCGAACGATTCTCAAAGAACGAATCTGATTGGTCAAGTCCCAACGAAAAGTCCCGATGTTTGGGCGGGAGACGCAACTGGCGAATCCTCGTTCGAAAAAACGCAACGGTCGAGCAAACAATTCTCAGAAAACGAATCTGATTGGTTAAGTCCCCGCGAAAAGTCCCGAGGCTTGGGCGGGAGACGCGGCTGTCGAACGGTCCTCGTTCAGAAAAACGCAAAGGTTGAACGAACGGTTTTCAGTTACGAGGTTTGTTTGTCGTTAGATTTTCTACCTCAAAGTAGAATAAATATTAATATAATAATTATTTTTATACAGGTAACAATTTAATGTATATATACATATATAATTGGACATTGGAAAGAAAAAAAGAAGAGACAAAACGTAGGAAGCCCGAAGAACAGATCGACATTATTCCTGCGTTCTTAACTACAAAGAACAATTGAGAAAATCGTAGATATTTTCTTATGTAACATATCTTTTTCTAATTCCTCACTTAAAAAAAAAAATATATATATATATATATTAAAACTTAATTTAATTACTAGTAATTAAATTATGAAAGTATTCATATATTATGTTTATTAAACAATTTAAATTATGTATTAGATAATATTTGTTTTTTTGCAAATGTAGAAAAATTACAGCAGAAATAATATAATTTCATGGAAAAGTTTAATTCTTATCCATATAAGCTTCGATTCTTGCAAACAAATATAATGAAGAAATAATAATATAATAAAGATATAATAAAGAAATTACATATATGATTATAAATAAAAATATAATGAAGAAATAATAAAGCTGGCTTAGAGATTATAGAAAAGAGAGAGAATATTTGAGTGATATATATATCTTTATATCTTAAATTCTTAATTTATTATTAATTTTGCCTTTTTAATTTAGAGATTAGCATACATTCTCGAATTATATTTTGTAAAATCACGATTTTATTATTATTAGCTTATCGACTGATATTTACTTTAACATTTTCGAAATAAACTGAGTTTCCGCTAAAAGACGATGGCGCATCGTACGATTTTTATTTTGAGCTACACTTCGTGTTACCAGTTACCACGTCTAACTTCTTTGCATCTATGACCAGGTGCATGGTGATCGTCTAACCTAAATATGTTCCTCATGCATCAGAGATAATTCACAATAACAGTTTATTTTTGCGGTAACGCAATTTTTCCTACCGTTCGTAACATAAGTCGCCCACGGCGGTCGTGCTACCGCCGTTTTGCGCTGGTTTTGCGCGAGTGTCGCGAGATCGACGGGCGTGAAACATCGTCGCGGGTGCCCCCGATCGCGGCAATTACATAAATAACCGTGAATAACCGTTTTACAGATTTAATGACAATGCTGCAGTTCAGCACGATGCTGTATACAGCGACTGCCAGACTCGCGCCTCGCTCATCCTGGCGTTTCACCGCTCTCGTGGCCTGCAACTCCAGCACGGCGGTTACCGGCGAGCAACCCGCCGCTGCGCCTGTAAACGTAAAGTGCAACTGACAGCGACCTAATCGCTTTCTTTTCTTTGATAAACTCAATCTCTGTTAACAATATTTCTTGTTCTATGTGTACTTCAATGTGTTTGACTCGTAATCTTTTGGAAAGAAAGATTATCAGCTGTTTATTTTGTAGAACAACAGTGCTAAGTTCTCAAAGATGCAAACCGTCTTGCAGAAGGAAGAGGAGCAGAAGCCTAAGGAGGCCGGTATCCAGACGATACTTCACACAGAGGGAAGGAACAATAGGAAGAAACAGATTGATAATGAAACAGTATTTTCCAAACAATTTCAAGCTGCCAAGTCCGTAAACGACTTGCTGGACTTGGCAGTATTACCAGCTCTGTCCATGAGTAATGCTCTGAAGCTGATATCGAGCATAACTAATCAGATGAACAGTGGGATATCGCAGACAGTAGACATCGAGGCTGACGAGAGATTTATTCACCTAAGGAAGTTAGTTAAGAACAGGAGTGAGAAAACTCGTGAGACATCGAACAATTTGTCAAAATACTCTCAATTATCTACACCTGCAATGATTGCAGTGAGTATGATGCTTGTACATTTTTAATATGTGTAAACATTGATGTATTTTTATGTGAGTGTCCATGCCTGCAATGTTTGCAGTTATCCACACCTGCAATAATTGCATTAGGTGTGTTTGTGTGTTGAATATATGTATGCATTCACGTATTTTTATGTAATGAAGGTGATAGCGTCATTGAGAGAACAAAAAAAGAGAAATACTCCGCTATTAAAGATGTTGTCATACAATATTGTCAAATACAACGTAGCATTAAATTTGAATCAATGTGCAACTTTGTTATACAGCATGGCGGTGCTCAATTTTCCAGACAAGGTACGTACACCATTGCATTATGTCGATATGAAAGAAAGTTCTATCAAGTTTATAAATGACGCGTTGAATAGGTCTTGTTGGAAAAAATCACATCTGACTTACTGGCGTGTATACCAGAAAACAAGAACGCTGCTATAAACAAATCCATAATAACGTCACTAGGATTTCTGCGTTACAAGAATGTGAATGTACTCGATGCATTCTGTGACACGTTCTTCACGGAATCAATGGATTACACATTTCTGGATTATTCATCAATACTACAAACGTTTGCGGCTCTACAATATAAATCAGAGAAAGCAGATTTGTTTATCGAGGTATATCGATAGAATTTCACGATGTTTCCATCTTTATTTTAAACATTTAAAGTTTCTCGTTAACACCGTAAGAAAATTTTATTTTCTTTGATATAGATATATATACACATTTATTAATCATTATTGTGACCAGAAATTTGCAGAGCACGCAAACCCCTTTCGAACGTCTTTGACTGAATGGTTGGATATTGTTTGGTCCTTAGCTGTTTTAAATGCAGTGCAACCGCAACACGTAAAATCCGTGCTGAAGCCTGCATTTATAGAAAAAATAAGCAGTTTGTATCTGCCGTTAAATAATGTATCCAAGATTTATTGTCATCTTATTGTATTAATGATATTAAATTTCGTATTATGATTTATACAGCCTCTAGCCTAAATATATCGAAGGTATTAAAATTATTAAATATCAACGCCGTTGCACAATTTGTACTGAAGGATTATAAAGGTATATATTGGGAGATGTATATTTATTAGTATACTTTTAACAATTCTAGGTATTATTATTGTTTTAAATTACAGGACCTGTTTTAAAAGAAGAATTTAATAATGTATCTATAGTTAGATCAAAGGAAAAGCAAATGTACATAAATGCGTTGTTGGAAACACTAACGGAAATATTACCATCTTCATCTTATTTTAAAGTAAATTTTGATACACGCATGGGCTTTTTGTTAGGTAAGTTATTTTAATAAAAAATTAGTAGCAGTATAATTTTGTAGAATTTGATTTTAAAATTGCAGATGCGTGAAAAAGAATATTATATTAAATGTTGTGAATATTATGTTAAAAAATTAAATTATTTTAAATTAAGATGCTTAAATTTAAGCGACTAGATAGAAAGACCAGAATCTTGGTCTAAAAAGTCCTGACGATTATGACCGTCAGAAACGATTGCCAGTTACGTCGATTTAAGAAATTTAATTTGATTATGTTAAATGTTTAATTTATTCTTAGATAAACATGAGGATCATTATTGCATAGATATCTAAATAAACTCAGCGAAGTTATGTACTGGTATTAATCCATTCTTTTTCACAAAGTAAAATTTGGAGTAAATATGTATATTGCATTAATCTTGTTGAATAAAAGCGTATTGATTCTGTATGTTTAGATGCGGAATATCGTATAAATGATCAACATAAGCTTGTAAAAGTGGAGGATTGGAATGAACAGTCAAATAATGTACGAAGGTACGTCCACATTAAATCGTCTAATAAAGAGCTACGCACTAATTTTGTTTTCAAGAGAGTATATGTATTAGTAAAAGTTAAAGTGTATTAGTGAAAATTATTCTGTAATTTGATCAACTTACAATTAGTTAAGGTACAATTTTATTTATTTCCAAATAATAAAAAATTATGTTAATAATTTTAACACTGAAATATAAATGCGAAATTGATAATTATGTATAACCATTTCAGGATAGCAATAATGGTACACGATTACCATGATCATTGCATAGGACAGAATGATCTCGTAGGATCGACATATTTATACACACAATTATTAAAAGCCAGAGGATATGAACTCATACCACTGTCTTATGAAAACTTCAGTGTACAGGACAATATAAAAAAACGGATCAATTACTTGAAGCAATGCATGAATAGTGTACAGGAAGTAAAGTCGGTAAAACAAACAAACTCAATATAGTGCAGTGTTGGCTTAGTCCAATAAAATCCAAATAAATATTTAAAAAAAATGTATAAATAGAGACGCTTTCATTGTTCCTTATATATTCCGAAATTGGAAATTAATTAAATGTTATTGCTTAGTTACTAAATCATATTTTATTTCATTACCATGTGTATTATCATGCCACAAACCAGTGAAAAAAGGGACTAATAAAAACCATCCCTTAAAATATCTATAATCTTTTTATCTTGATAGTCACTTTATTTACATTGAATAATATTTTATTTCACTATCGCTTATGAATTAACTACTTTACTCTTTGTTTCACTGCTGCTCCAAGCCTATCACTGTGGCGGCCGCCAAGGTTCAATCTTTGGTCTTGTGGTGCTGTAGGGCATGTAAGCTTGATTAGTGCCACTCATATTTTGTTGATGATCTAACATCCATTTGTACTTTGGTCGAGACGGGTCTTTGTGCGGTGGCAAATCAGTCTTGTAATGCAACCAACCAAACCATTCAGGTGGAACTTGCGAGCCGTCATAATTCAATCCAACTTTCTCTGCGTATATCACCCATCTGTTACGACCTATAAAAAATATTCACAGTGAGAACGATGTTAATCTTTTGTATATTTGCCATCAGACACTTTTAAGGTGTGTCTACATCTATCGTAAATAATTATCGTAAACTCCTTACGACGATCGTAACGCTCGTCGTGACAGTTATCGTAACCTCATCGATGAGTTGATTCAACTTGAACTCTGACGATTACGACGCTTGTATATTTATACCATGTCAGTGTACTTAATAACTCACCTACAAAGTGCATATTATTTTCGTAATATCGATTTCCATATTTGTCCTCTCCGACCAAGGTGCCGCTCTTCAGCTCATCCACCCTGTCGAATCAGTTTGTATTAGTTAATCGCAAGAAGATTAAATTAACACGCTGCATTTCTACTGTAAAATACTTTATGCAAAAGCACTATGACAGTAAAGTTTGAGCAAGTTGCAAGCTCAGGGGCAAATGCAGAGCCGAGTTACACAATGCTAGCGGTAGTGAAAAGTCATAGTATTTTGGAAACGTTCGCTGTATTGCTAATATAACGTGTGACTGCATAATAACCTGAACAGTGTCTTGATGGAGCCGATAATACCACCGTGGTCGCGTACCGTACGGAATAACGTCGCGACTTTATCCAACCCTAACAACTTTGCCATGTTTACTTCTGCGAGTAAAGTGGAGTATAAGCGTGAAGTTAGCAAGAATAGCAAGGTTAATTCGGTAGTAGTGTCGCCATATTTAAATCGCTCTGAGCTCTGATACCTAGCTTGACCTATGACGTCAGATTCTAGGAACTTACAAGAAAATATATTGGAGTAATTTTGTTGTCAAATTCATGATGTATATACAATATACATCATGGGTTTGACAATGAGTACATCGTGGTCAAACTTATCAAACGTGCTCTCAGTAATCTTGATTATTTTGGACACACTTTTTTGTTTGTTTGTTAGGTTCCCTCGGGTCACTCGGGTTAGTGCCTTCAACTCCTCCACGGAGCTATATGACACGACGCTTCTTATTCCAATCGTCCTTCCTCTGATTTTGGACACACGATGTTTTATAGGTTACCGCTAATGTTTTTATTCATAATTGTAGCGAATTGTAACGAAATATTACGTCACGATAGGCAATTTTATTACTCGATGCCATTCCCGTCGTGTGCTCATTTATACTTCGCTAGATCCAATAAAAAATTTTAGAGTGTGAAAAAGATGAATAAACTGTCGATTATCGAGCAAAATGTGCGGTTGCAATTGCGACGTATGAACACGAGTGGTGCAAGACAAAAACAAACTCCGAGCGAGTATTGTTTGCAGCTGGTTAGGTACTTGCCTTCGCTATGTTAAACAGGGGCTGCACAAATATAAACAAAAATTGTACAGTCATATTTATGTCATATTGTCATACAATATTATTAGTATATCCCAGATATTGTAACATTGCATTGACTTGACATATTTAAATAAATTTAGGTTTTTTAAAATTTCTAATTTTCTGAGGAATGGAGATGGAATTAGATGTAATTTTTACATTTCTTCTACATTTCTGTGAAATAGAACAAAAATTACTTACAGAATACGTCAAAGTAATTGTGCTTAAATTTGTGGAACAGTACCAATGAAAAGTCCAACAAGATCCACCCACAGTCATGCTTATACATATTGTTTTTCTAGGAAGAACGATTATGAGAACTTTCTATGTACGCTATTGCTTCCGCAAGGTGTTAAATCAGCGGCGTTTGCTGTACGCGCATTTAATGTCGAAGTGGCACAAGTGGAGGATCAAGTGAGCGACAGTAAGATAGGTGCTATGCGATTACAGTTTTGGGCAGACGCCCTGAACGAAACTTATAACGATAATCCACCGAAGAGTCCCGTGGCGTTGGAGATACACAGGGTAAGTGAACAGAACGAACGCATCCGATACATTAGCATGATTGTTGCTGGAAATCAGAGGTCTTTTGCATCTTGCAGATCCTCCAACGACACAAGCTATCTAAACGCTATTTCAAGCGCTTGATTGACGCTCGCTTGAACAAGCTAAGCGGCTCGATATTCGTGGACCTCGAATCGCTCGAGCGGTATTGCGACTACACCACATCGTCGATCTATTATTTGTTATTGGAGGCACAAGGCACGGCGAGCGTCAACGCTGATCACGCGGCCAGCCACTTCGGCAAGGCTCACGGTCTAGTCACCTTGATACGTTCCGTGCCGTATAATGCCCGGAAACGAGTCATGGTATTGCCGCAGGATGTTTTGCTGAAGAACGGCGTCTCCTCCGAGTCCATCTTTCAGGGACAGTCGAGCGCTGGATTTAAAGATGCTATACTCGAAGTCGCGTCCTGTGCCAAGCAGCATCTGAAAGTGGTACCTACTGTTATAAATTATAATAGATAATAACATTCTCGTCTGGGCTTTTACTAATAATAAGTCAGTCTGCGTCCTTGGCTCGCAGTCTGCATGTTTTATACTTTTCGCATCTAGCTGAAGAAAATTCTCGACTTACATGATATTGCTTTTCTTTGTTTTAGGCGACGTCGCTTAAAAAGACAGCGGGGAAAGATCTCAACGTGATATTTCTACCGACAGTTTGTGTGGAGAATTATTTAGAGGAACTAAGGAAAGTAGACTTCGACGTTTTCCATCCGACGCTACAGAGAAGAAACGGCATTCTCCCGTTACAGTTACTGTGGAGGAAGATATGGTCGTAGGGTGACTTTGATCAAACTCTGATTAATTTAAATAGTGATTGATTGTATCGGCAAAATTGCTGCAAGATTTCTTACATAATTCGTTGTCCTTATAATTTAATCTTTTTTTCAATTAAACAACAGAAGTTTATTATCCCATTCATGTTAAGAATTATGGGCAAATACTCGCACTATTTTATTAATAGTTATTAAATTTTTGTTATTTAACATAAAAAAAATATTGGATTGGTGACAACGAACTATATACATTGCAGTTAGAAATTTCGTTTTAAGCAATTCTGCCGATTGAATTAATCGCCAATTAAGTTAATGGGAGTTTGATTGAAGTCGCCCTTTAGTGATTAAAGTTTGAGATATCGTTTAATGTGTTTTATTCATTTAATGATCCTGCCTTTTGTTGCTTTGAAAAATCTCAGATCACGGAAAATCGGATGGTCGAGGAAAAAATTTTTTTTCAAATATTGCATCCTGTTTAACTTCTCATTTTATCCAAATATTTTTTTTTTTTGCGGTAATAAATAATCGTGCAATTTTGGAAGTTTATACGCGTATCTGGCTTACAATTTCTATCTGCCAGATAAGAGCACAGTAGGTTTTATTTTTACAGATATAATCCCGATCGTGGAGACACTTCTTACGTTAATAAAAATGTAATAAAAATTGCGGTCGAGTTTCGGGTTTTTCAATTAGCGCGCGATGACGTCCATTCACATGACCCACGTGATGCTGAGATTGCTGAGTCAAAGGCCGGTATTCATAGTCGAATCTTATATTTGAGACCGTCTTAAGTGCCGTATTAGCGTCTTAAGAAATTACTTAAGACGATCTTGAAATAAGTTCCGACTATGAATACCGGCCAAAGTTATTGATATATATTCTACTCGATATATCTATTCCACGTTTGATGAAAATAAAAGGCATTTCTGTTCGTGTTATCTGCACCTTTTGCACTTAGAATCTTCGCTTTCTCTTTTTCCAACGTCCAACGTATGTTTATCTCGTTTTAAGTGCAGGAATTTTTGAGAAATTGAGAATTTCAAGCAACACACGAACAAATCTGTTGACACAGCGTGAGCGTCCGTAAACAGACGCGAGCAGAGAGAAGCTTGTCTTATCTCGAGGAAGCGGTTTTTTATTACATTAAATTTGTGAATAATTTCCGGTAGATTACATTGCGTTTTATCTACGTGAAGCGGCGTGCGTGCATTCGAAGAATTTTCAATTCGGCAGTTCGGCATTTTTAAAACTAACACTTGTTTACACCGCGACGGTCGCGGTATAATAATCGAGGAGGGATCAAGCGCAGGTAATGAGTCACTCTTGTTTATTTGTTTTGATATTTCTGATTGTTTATTAAGCTTACCCATTGTTTGTACTTTTTCAACCTACTTCGTTTGTTCCCAGCGAGTTTTGTACGAAATATTTTTGTAAATTACGTTAAACAATAGATTTTTCGTTCCGTTAAGGTTATGAAGCCAAAACAGTGCAATTAGCAATGAATTTTTACAGTAATTTCTTGCTTAAAACGGACTGGACGCTTTGCTTAATGATGGATTCAAATAGAAAATGATCGAAAGTTGCTTTTACAGATCAAAATGTCTACTACATCGCAGAAGCACAGAAACTTCGTAGCCGAGCCGATGGGGGATAAGCCAGTGACTGAGCTCGCTGGTGTCGGAGAAGTTCTTGGAAAGAGATTAGAAAATGCAGGCTTTGATAAGGTAAATATATATTTCAATATTTGTATACACTTGTGTGTATATTTATAATTTTACTTGAAATATTTTGTATCTATGAATCATTCTTAGAATGACTTAAAAACAAACTCGAATTGATTTAATTATCTTATTGGAACAGTACCTGCAGTCTTTTGTTAAATTATTGATTATGTGGTAAGAACTCTTATTTAATTATTGATTATGTGGTAAGAACTCTTGTTATAAAAATTCTGCTGATATAAACAATTAAACTGATCACCGATTAATCTAATAAAAATTTGATCACAGTTGCTCTTAGTACCTTATATTATAATCAAAAGAGTTGTTCCAATATAACAATTTTTATTTAGGAGCAAAACATCATTGTGCTAATATTAGTATAAAATTATTCTGATTTACTTAAATTTAAATTGAACCGAAAGAAGATAATACATAATTTTTTATGATTAGGTAATTATTATACAATTTCTTATGAACCTCTTTATTGATTAAACATGAGTTAATGATTTATAAATTTTGTTATACAGGCATACGTGGTTCTGGGGCAGTACTTAGTATTAAAAAAAAATAAAGAGCTGTTTCAAGAGTGGATGAAGGATGCGTGCTCAGCGAACGCGAAACAGTCGACAGATTGCTACCAATGTCTCACCGATTGGTGCGAAGAATTTTTGTAAAGTAGCTATGACATAGATTCTCGATTTTAATGTTCTTTTAAGAGAACAAAGAATTAATTATAAAGTCTTATAACATGTACATCAAATATAAAATATATTTTAAGACTTATATATTTTAAATATATCTTGCTTACAACATCAAATAGTAAACGTAAAATGTAAACTTTATTTCTACAAACTTAATAATTATTATAGTCGCATATATTGCATTTACAAATTTGTTTCATTATTTAAAAACATTAATTTCATGTTGCATTTATTTTGCGATCTGCAATAGGCTTTTCAGTGAAATCTTATACACATTAATGATATAATGTTAATAATGTTATTGCACTCGGCGAGTACAACAATATATATAATAAATAAATAATATAATAATACGTTAAAAAAATTTTTGTACACAGTCAAGATACACATTATTGAAAAAGAATTGTTACACTTTAATCAATACAATATGAATATGTTACAAAAGAATGTGCAGTCTTAGGTATAAGAACGTTAACAAGACTAAATGTATGTAATGTTTGTGTAAACAATAAAAGCAAGATTTATTCTCTAATATTCCGGTTAAAAAATATCAATCTTATTATTTAGACATAATTGAGATGCAGTTTATTTAAAAAAATAGAAGGTACATAGTCTTATATATAGATTCGGACTACCTCGTTATTTTATCAAGATAAAGGTCATCGGAGGTGAATTCTTTAAAATGGATAATTACCGATTATCTTGTGTTTAACATACCTTATTAAGCATATTATCCTTATTAGGCATTTTTAATAACATAATAAATACTTTATTATGTTATTAAAAATGCCGTTTCTCAATTTTAACTTTTAACGGCTTCTCAGTGGATAATACTGTGTCAAATTTTAATTTTATTTTATCTATTTCAATACTTTTATTTACTTTAAATATGAATGTTCGTATTAACGATGCTAATATAACTTTCATGGACATTATTGCGTACTTCATACCTGCAAAGTTGCCAATTATATGTAAATCAATTTTACAAAAATATTTTATAATTTATTTATGCCTACCTATGCAACTCCTTGGTCCGTCACTAAAAGGCACGTAATAATACGATTGAGAATTTGTTTTTTCCGGAAGAAATCTGTCCGGATCAAACATTAAAGGGTTTGGCCAATATTTTTCGTTTCGGTGCATTGCAAAAATTTGTATGACAATGTTTGTGTCCTTTGGTAAAGTAACTTCTCCTAAAATGTGTACTTCTTATTAACAATAAATTAACAATAAAGTTGCTTGTTTATAAAAACAACCTATGTCAACAAACCTATTTTTAAATCTTTCGTTACTTTGCGTCCAATAAGAGGAACAATAGGAAAAATCCTCATTGTTTCTTTTATTATTTGTTGTAAATAATGCATATGTTGTAAATCCTGATGTTTAATTGGCGCAGATTTTATATTTTCCGTGCCATAAATGTTTACTAATTCATCGTATACTCTTTCCTGTTATAACATTAAATAAGCTTTATTTTTTACTAATAAATTTAATTGTTTTGGAATAAATATACGTGCCTGTACTTTAGGATAATTTGCTATCATGAAGATAGCAAAATTTGTCGTAACAGTAATTGTGTCACTGGCCTGTGTACATACATAAATATTTGTTTTAAAAAAATATATTATAAAAAATGTATTTATAAATATTATAAAACACATTATACCGTTAGTAGCATCGTTATCACGTTGTCGTGAATATCTTCTTTCGTGAAATTTTCTTTACGGGCCATCAGGATATCAAAGAACGTTTTATCTATATTAACAAAAAGTACATATATATAAATTAAAAAGTTAATTAATTATGTAATCTTGTGCTGTTAATGTTTTTATGTATAAAAAATATTGATTACTTACAATGGCAAATTTGGTTTTCAGCCTCCAAGTTATTTGTGCGTTGCTGTATCATCTGTGTAACAATAAATAATAGATTAATGGACAAAATAATCTAACAATAAGATGTTAACAAATATATATGTATATTATATCATATATACCTGATCAGCAAGAAGATGTAGTATTTTTGTATCTCTTTTCTGTCTGCGTCCTAGGGCAGTAAAGTAAAATAATATGTCAGAAGATAATAATAAATTCTTTATTCGATGTAACAAAATGTTTTTTAACCTGAAACGTTTTAAAATTAAAATGTTATATATAAAATAAAACTACGAATATACAATTTAGACATTTAGAGCATTTAGAGTTAAAAGAAATATATTTACCTTTTAATTACTTTCACATATTGGTTGTTTATATTCGGTTCTAATTTGATGCCCATCATAGAACCTTTATAACATAAAAAAAATTTTATTTAAAACATTAATGTGTACAATCAATTAAACATTTAATTTAATTTTTTTTAATATTATGTTAATAATTTATCAATATATTGAATTATATGTATAGACTCACCACATGCCATTCTCCAAGAATAATTTGAAAAGTATTCTTCAAGGTTTATTTCGTCTTTATTTAGATCATTTTCCAATTTTTCCGTGAGTTTTATGGATTCTTGGACAAATATATCACAGAAATTTTTTAACATGTGAGGACTAAATGTTGGTGTAGCTACTTTCCTCACTCGAGTCCATATGGATGCTGAAATTATTATATACATATATGTATATATACAATATATATAATAACAATTAATTTCATGTTTTACTCTTGCAAATATATCTTACCAGGAGCAGTAAGTATACTGTTACCAAATAGGGGTTGTGTAAATTTATAAAGCTCATTTTTGTCTAAGCAATCTCTGTTATGTAAGATAGTCTGCAATATTAAAAAGTTTTTAATTTTTGCACTGTATTGTAATGATGTACGCGCGTTTGTTTTGTTCGCGTAATTAACCTAAATTCATCAATGTATACTAATTTGTGGTTACCTAATTAACGTGAAATATAAAGATTATACATATATACATATATACGTACATGTATATAGTTTATATAAAGTGGTTACTACTTAAATTTAATATTTAAAGTTGCTACTTATTAAGATATAGAAGCATTATGTTACAGTGAATGTTCTTTCTTACTTTTACGTCATCTGGTTCGTATATTATAATGAATAACTTGCTGCCCAACCAAAATTGGAAAGGAGATGAGTAATCTTCTGTCATCTTTAATAGAACATCCAAGAATTCTAAAAATTTTAGTATATCTTAGAAATATCTTTTCATATGAGATTATATACACTCCCTCAAATAATTAAGGGATCAAGAAAAGCTGTCTAAAAAATAGGCAAATTTTAAACAGCTGTAACTTTGTTGAAAAAAACGGAAATCTAAATTTTAAAAAAGGGTTTTAAAGCTTGAAATCTCTACTTTCGAAAAGTTGCAGGTATTTTTCACTTCCTCCAATTCTAGTAATTTTAACATGCAGAAAACAACGAGGTTAACAAAATGGAAACTTTTCTTCTCATTTTGTGGGCGTGTCACATGTACAAAAAAAACATGAAAAATTTTCTTGACTTTTTCATGTTAAAGCCTAAAGTTTCTCCTGCAAAACCTCTTTTAAAAATTTAAATTTTGTTTTTTTTTCTTACCAAGTTATACAGAATTGAAGAGAAAGTGGTCATTTTTACTTTAATTGTTCATAATTCTGTTAAAAATCATCGTGCAGCAATTTTAAAAATGGATTTTTAAAGCTAAATCTTTGCTCTATAGGTACTATAGAGTCTATAGTATGGTATAGTGGCCAAATTTTGCAACTTTGGATACTTTTCTCGCCTTTTTCTTGTTGCCCTCCGTTAGCACAACTCAGCACTGCTCGTAGAAGTTCGATAAATGTGTTGTAGAAATAGTTATTTCTTATTTTGTGTTTGAGATTCAACATTTTTTATCTTCTAAAGGAAAGGTGATATCGACTTTTTTCCAACGGCACAACGTGGTACAAATTATTACCTATTTATTAAAAAAAAAATGGCGTTTGTTTCGGCAAAAGTGCAGGGCTAGTATAATTTTGTATTTATTTTTTTTTCTTAATTATTATTAAAGTTATCGATCTCTCGTTTGCGGCAAAAATCAGCACAAACATAGCACAATACGGCACAATAAAGAAAAACTCAAAATTCGAAAACTGCGGGGCTATCAAAAGTTTTGTTTTTTTTCTGGAATACGCTTTGAGTTACGGAGTTGCGGTTTGCGGCACAAAACAGCACAAACGTAGCACAATGCAGCACAATTAAGAAAAATACAAAATTTGAAAAGTGCGGGGCCAACTTCACACACGTGGGTTCCTCTAGTTTAAAAACATTAATTTAGTTTAAGAATATTATTATTACCTTTGCCAATGAGAAGGTGACAATGACCTATAAATGGTAATTTCTTTGGTCCCGGCAAAGTATTCAATTTTTTAATAAAAAAAACATTTCGGCAGCAGAAAAAAAAGTATAAACTTAAAACTATCACAACACAAATCAACGTACTGTATAACAACATTGTATATAGTAACTTATTGCAATGTTATTATAAGAATTGGGATATCGTTGACTTGGTGGCGCTTTTATATTACCACTCGAGCTAACAATTCCAGTTTTAATGCAGATTTATTCCGATTTTACCACAGACTTATATATGCAAATCGAACGTCGACAATTAGCTCGACAGCGCTGGCAAGGGTAAAAAACTCGACGTTTATTTAAATTTCGAGTAGTCTTCCCGCGAAAAAAAGTTATATATGTTTTGAATATAATTTATATTAGTCATTTATATGAACAAAATTAAACTCAAATAAAAACTAAATATTGAATATAAAAGTAATTAAATTTAAATATATTTAAATATATTTAATTTCAATACAAATTGAAATTAAATTTAAAAAAGACCTTGCTATTGGATTTCACTTGTCCAGGCGCATATATGGATTATATTAATATTTAATAAGCATCTAACCAACCTGAGTTTAAATTTTATTTATATTTGGAACAAATAAGATTTTAATTAACACACTCAAATTAAATTTTTATTTAATTGAAAGTATTCCCATTGACCCATCATATATTCATATTTAATCAAAATTTGTAATGCATAAGATTTTAATAAACCTGCGAGTTATGTTAGTCTTGCGTTGTAGTCTATTAGGTTATTATAGGTTCATTATTGAATCTATTCTTCTCATTATCAACCACAAATCTGCATGGTTTATTATGTTTTACTGTCTGTACATGTACATATATTATAATTTCAGTTTTAGTTACGTAGATCATTGGCTTTTTCATCATTTTAAATATATACAGGGTGTCCCGAAATTCGCGGATCAAAATACCATAGCAATAAAGTTCTCGAAAAAATAAATTTAAAACGTATTTGCCACTTTTTGTTCCAAGCAGTAGTTTCTGAGATAAAAAGGTTTAAAACGTGGCCAATTACAGATTACGATTAAACGGAATTAGCCTGTCCGTGAGTCGCGCGTCAATAGTGTTAGTGACCGCGAACTTCACGCTCTCACAGGTATTAGACAAAAGATTGTTTGCGTGACATCCGTATAATACCGCGTGTTGCGTGTAATATTTGTTGCGAATTAGATGATGCTGTTAATAAACAACGTGTGTTTAAGCATAAATTTATCTTATTCATTACGTATTGAATATGATAAATTTATAATTTATCAGAATTATATCGCTACTAATTTGTGTATTACAATATCAATAAAAAAATTTCCGAAAAAATTATACGTAAAAACATAAAATAAATTTAAAATTAATATTTTGTCTAGACATAATAATTTAACAAGAAGAATTATTTGACCAAACTGACGTTTAATGTCGTAGTATTACATTAATTCAAAGTCGACGTTTCGACACTGGTTTTGTGTCCTTATCAAGAGTTTGCTATAACAACGAAATCATGTTTTATGAAAAATAAAACGCACAAGGAACAAAGAGCGGAGAAAAAAAAAACAATATATACCTGTCACATATTAAAAATTAACCGCTCATAGAGCACAAAAACCTTCTTGCAATTTTAACACTTTGTCGTTTCTGAAACATTTCTGTTTAGTTTTGTGCTGTGTGGGTTCTCACTGGGGCAGCGTGCGCGCGTACATAGGGCAGGATTCTTGAATTTATTCTCAAGAGAAACGTGTACGGAAATTCTGCTTTTATATAGAAAAGTTGCAAGTTGATTGACTAAAAGCCATGCGATAGCCAATCAACTTGCAACTTTTCTATAAGAGTAGAATTTGCGCATATCTGCGTGGAGCACCAAAATATTGCAATTTACACTGCACTTTATATAACTTTATAAATTTCCCGATAAGAAAAATTGGAGCATAACATTTGTTACAGAAAATCCCGGTAATTCAAAACAGAAAAGAAAATTAACGATTAAATTATACAGTACAGTAAAACAAAACAATTTGCTTTACCAGAATACTACACAATTGTTAAAATGTAATATTCATAACAAAAATGTGATTTGTATAATTTTGATTATATTGAACATTATATATTATGTTATTCATAAGCTGTATGTATACATACGAGATTTCCGGAGAAATCGATGTGCCACTTGGTCGAGCCAGAGACGCAATAAGCACAACGCGGCATCTCAGTCATTAAAATGATATAAAAAGATAGAATCCATCGTTTCTTCATAAAATAAATATGTGTACTTTCAGAATAAAGTAGAGAATGAGATAGCATTATTTAAACATTTTTTAAAAATGCACTTTTCAGTAAAAAAAAATTAATTAAACATTTTAATTGCTTATAATAATTGGAATTTGCAATTTCTTGTAGCTTAAACTATTTTTTTTTTTCAAAAAGATTGTCTCCTTAGCTTTAAAATGCTTTTTTAAAGATTTCTCTACGACAAATATAACCAGAGATATTGATTTTTGAAGTTGAACGGAACGCAGCGCGTAAGAGAAGCAAGATTGTTTGTCGGTCCTTGTCTGACTCATTCTCCTTATCGATTTTCAGTAGTTTGGACATCAACCATAGCACGGACACGCACCCATGTAGCGTTACCGACCGTGACGAGCGTAGTTTAGTCGCACTTCTTCAGGCGGCGCGTCGGAAAATGCGTCCACCGCAAGAACAAAGGGATGGCCGCTGACCGCTCTCAGGTTTCTCTCTGTTCGAAGCATCGAGATGCAATAGCGTCGGTATTGTTTCCAATCTATGTTGCATTGGTTGTAGGATTTGTCTGTGATTTAATGCGATTGTTTTCTTAGGGGAGGTTAAATATATATATCAATGTGTATGTAACGAGATTATAGTTGTTTACAAGGCGTTACAGGTGATTCTTTTCTTGCTACCCAGCCGTACGTTCGAGGAGAACGTATGTATGTATTTACATGACATTGATTGCAAGATTGTGGACCTAACCTGATCTTGACCTTACAATTAAGTTTCGAAAATGAGGATTGCCGTAGAGGGTTGCGCTCATGGCGAATTGGACATTATTTATGAGACTATACAAGAAATCGAAAAGATCGATGGGAGGAAGATAGATCTGCTTATTTGCTGCGGCGATTTTCAAGCTACCAGAAATTTAAGTGACCTGAAATGCATGGCAGTGTCGGACAAGTACAAGGATATGTGTACATTTTACAAGTGAGTACTATTGTCTCAGCAAAAAGTTGTTAAAAATGTTGAATATACAGTTCTTATGTTACATATAGTATTTACCCAGTAAGCAAATTGTTGACAGTATGCTAGCAGTTTGTCAGCAAATTGGAGCAAAATATTGTTGCAGATTGGTATCAACTGTATCTGCATTCTGCATTAAGCTCATAATATTTAGCAGAATTTGCCAAAATAAGGTAGTTAATAGAAATCGAATGGAATCTGTCATCTTTTCATAATCATTTAAATAAAATGTATTATTTAAATGGTTGTGAAATTACAGATTCTACTCAGTGTCTGCTGCAGTCAATCTGCCATATTGTGTTAGCAGATTCTATTACATTTCTGCTGATAAAATTTGTAACAGACACTGCATAATTTATTTCTGTAGCAGATTTGTGATTTAGCTATTTGGATAGGTATATGTTATTTATTTAATATAAGAAAGCATATTTATAATATGGATTGATATGTTGTAGATATTATTCTGGCGAAAAAGAAGCTCCTGTGTTAACCATTTTCATCGGAGGCAATCACGAAGCGTCGAATTATCTGCAGGAACTGCCATATGGAGGATGGGTCGCGCCTAACATCTATTATCTTGGATATGCAGGTGTGGTACAAGTAGCTGGAATCAGAATTGCAGGACTTTCGGGCATATACAAGAGTCAACATTGGATGCAGGGACGTTATGAGAAGCCTCCCTATACTGATAGTACTATACGAAGTGTCTATCATATTAGGAATTTAGAAGTGTTCAGATTAAAACAGGTAGGTAGTGGCTATCATACATATACATTGATGAAATACTTCCATATTTCTGCAACTAATCATACAATTTTAGATAAAATAGTAAATATTTTAGAAAATTTAAAAATATAGTTTTTTTTATTTTTAGCTTTCCGGTAAAATTGATATATTTTTATCACATGACTGGCCGGCAGGGGTAACAAGATATGGAGATGAAGACACATTGCTAAAGCGAAAACCATTTTTTAAGTAAGTTGTCGATGACTAGACTTAATGAACGTTAATGAAAAAAGGCTATTACGTTAAAATGATATTTTAATGGTATATTAAGATTCGATATTAAACCGTTATATTACAATTTTGTGTTTTAGGGATGATATACAAAGCAATACGCTTGGCAGTCCTCCGTGTATGGAACTGTTAGAACGTCTTTATCCATCCTACTGGTTCTCTGCGCATTTGCATTGCAAGTTTGCGGCGCTCGTTCCCGAGAAGGGAGGAGCACGAGTGACGAAGTTTTTAGCGCTGGATAAATGCCTACCGAAACGGAAATTCCTTCAGGTGCTGGAAGTGCGTTCGCAGGAGGACGGTCCGATACAATTGAATTACGATCTAGAATGGTTAACGATACTCTACTTGACAAATCATCTGTTGAGCGTCAAGAGCAGTATCCATTACATGCCCGGTCAATACGGCGCCGGCAGATGGACATACACACCTACGGCGAAGGAGAAACAGACTGTGTACGAGAAGTTTGGTTCCAATTTGCGGATTCCTCTCAACTTCATCCGAACGGTTAAACCATACGATCCGTGTGACACGAATACTCAGGTCGAGCGGCCACAACTGCTGATAAACGAGCAGACTACTCGATTCTGTCAGATGCTGGGTATCGACGATCCTTCCACCCTACTGCAGATCATCGCGAACACTACGAAAGATAGCAGTAGATCGAGTGAAAAGTCGATGGAGACATCCGGCGAATACATGTCAGAATCCATGGAGATCTCGTTTGAGGAAGAAAACGTGTTTAGCTCCCCCTTCGAGGAAAATTCGTCAAATAAGTATTTTGTCGACAGCTCGCCGACGAACCTGTCCCCTAAGAGCGATGGCGATAATTCGGTTAACGGGGACACGAGTAAAAGCACCTTGGACGGAACTCTTAATAACTCGACCACGCTTACAGATTCTACTTCGATGGATGACAGTAAGTAGCATTATTACAAAATAGCGAGTAATTTAATTAAACGCCGAGTAGAATAATGAACTGTTAACGAGAAGTTCTGGGATGATTAGACATTATCATATGTTTCAGGTAACGAACAAACCGGTTGTGTCCAAACCGAGCCAAACTGCAAAAAGTTTAAACGCCGGAATTATTCTATGTATTCTAGCACGTTTTAACTGTGATAGTATCTCCCCTATTAGGTATTTTCGTCTGTATTCATGTTGTTTCCATATGGAACCTTTCTGTATTATACCTAATTTGTAAATAGCAAGAATTTTTTATAATCAATTATATATATCTTGAAAGCTTCCGAAATAATTCATTAATTTATCATCCTCGTGGATTCCTATCGATTATAAATACAGAGCACCTTTTCTTTTCTCCTTTACAAATGCGTTATTAGTTTATAATCGCGCTTCGAAACTTTCGTTCACAATTCCGCGATAGATATCAGACAATTATGTAATTGGTTTCTCGATATAGTTTTTTTGTAATTTTAAGCTACATGCCTCAATGTACACATTTCCATCTTTATTTAGTTATTTTACAGCGTTCTCCGTTTGTTAATTATAGAGTACGTTTAATAAAATCGTAGGTATATATCATAATATGACGTCGCAAAGAGAATTAAAATTCAAAAACACAATCGATCGTCAAACGAGACGAGGAATCGAATTCTCGACTAATCGATTCAACGTCACCTATCCCTGCTCCAGTGCAATCATCTTGATTAAAGCACGCTGGATCTCCGACTGTTGACTTGTTTACTTCTGATTTTTAATGCGTGTTTGACTGTCAGTGAAGGATGGCACTCGTGCGTCCGCGGATGATGATTCCGGGATCACCGGAGGATACTCGCGTCGCACGGAAAAATTGACAGCGAAGTGTCACGACGCGTAAATATGGTGGTAGATAGCTGTGCTCCGAACGACGTGCCAAACCTCTGTAATCTCAATCTCCACTGTCGACTATCCTGAGCGTGAAAAATGGACAAGCTGACTATCATCTCGGGGATACTGTTCCTGCTCGCGGATATCTCCGCCATAATCAGTATCGCCATGCCGGACTGGATCATTACCGACATTGGTGGTAATTGCGGAGATTGCAATCTGTTTTTTTTTTTCCTCCTTCACTCGCCGTGGCCTCGCACGTCATTTTCTTTATGCCGGCGAGATGAAGATTAGGTCAATTTGAATTGATTTGAAGTAGCGAATCGCGAAAAACCGCTCGAGTGCTCGGAGACACAGTTTTAATTCTATGTTTCTCTTTTTTTTCTCCTCTAATAGGCGACACGAGACTGGGTCTCATGTGGTCATGTATGACCTTGTACAACAGACCTCAGGTTTGTTTCAAATCGCAGCTGGAGTCGGAATGGATGATGGCACTAGTCTGCATATTTATTGGTTGCATTCTGATAACGGCAACCATAATATTACTCGTAATCTCGCACTGGGACCGTACCGTCATTCCCTTCGCCCGCTGGGTAGGATTTGGTGCCAGTACGTATCAGAAGAATATATTTAGCATAATAAAATACACAAGTAATACATGTACAAAAAGCAAAGTAGTATCTATATAATACAAAGTTGCAAAACAACTATATTATAAAAATATAAAACGTTACTTTCTAACATAGTTGATGTTACATTTGAAACAAATTTGAACAACCAATACCAGTGCGCAAAACTTACATGTCATTACTATTATTACGTTGTACATTAATCAGTGTAATTAAATTGCAGTGGTGCTATTTTGTCACGCGGCAGTTATATTTCCAATGGGATTCCACATTGACGAGATCGGCGGACAACCGTATCAGTTGCCTAACTCACATCAAGTTGGGATCGCTTACATATTGTTTGTCCTAGCTCTATGGATCACAGTAATCTCTGAACTCTTTGCAGGCAAAGTTTGTCTACCACATTTTTAGCATTGTTCCTTACCAGAAATATTTGTTAATTACCTTCTATTGACATTCACACTCATATTATGTAGTATTTTTTACATTAATGATATATAGAATTATTTGGATCTTGCAATAACAATTTTACAAAGCTTTAACAGGGATTGCACTAAATTCTGCTATATATTAAGCAGAAGATAGAATAAGGATCAATTATAGTTTCCAATTAGTTTCTAATATTTAATAAATCTTCTATAAAATGATAGGTGTACAGATAAAAAGAATCTTATTAAGTTAATATAATATGACATTAATATCTGTCCTTAACTAAAGGTTGTGTGAATAATCTATGAGCGATGTGTGTTGAAATTCGACAGTCTAGAATTTTCTCTAACGATATATATTATATACAATAATAAGTTAGTAGATAAGATCGTTAAAAGTTAACTTTCAAATAAATACTTGGGGGAAAACTGAAATAAAACTCAATACATATTTGAAATATATATATGTATATATGCATGTATATTTTTTAATCATAATTGAATTTTAACATATGTACAGTTTTACTTTTTGTTATGAACTTCAAATATTTATTTACAAAATCGGAAATAAATGAGAGGTATTATGTTTAATGCGTAAGTTACAATTAGATTCAAAACTTAGAATATTTCTTACTTCTATATTATACAAACATACATACTAGATATAATAGATGTGTGTATGTAAGAGAACTAAAACTTGTATATTTCTGATGTTTCGAAATGTTATTTAACAATAAAACTTGTGCCGCAAATAAATGAAATTTTATTTGCGTACGAGGCAAACAGTTAATCAGACTATAAAGTAGCAAAATACCATGTAACACAATTTAAACGCAATTGATAAACAAACCTTATTGAACACTTCAGTTTTAAAAATTATGTGACAGTATTGCATATCTAGGAAAGATTAAATACAAAATGTTCAATAATTGTACAAACAATCTTCCTGATAAGTCTTTCAGTTCTTTATCTTGCCAGTTCTTCTCAATTGTTAAAATGATTTAAATGTTTCATGAGAAAGAAATCTATAGAGATTTTGTCAGGTAGAATGCGCGTGTATGACTTGGTCTACATGATTTGAAAACTATATATAAATATATATTTATATAAACACATGTATATGCATATATGTATATATATATTTTTATATGAAACATACATACATACATATATTAAACATATATGTTCTTAAATATAAAAATTGTAACATTGAAGAATGACTGGCAAGTTGGAATTGATTTCCACTGTACAGGAGGATTATATAAAAAAATAACCTACATATAAATGTCTATTTCTATACTTTATACACACATTGTCACAAACTTCAAAATCTTTTTTTCACACTCTTGTTTGTCTTCTTAAGGAAATTGGAAAACCAGTAACATTTACAATAATCTTACTCAGAAAGAAGAATTATATACACACATAAGACGCTCTAATATCTCACAAACTGCAACGTATAAAGCCTTTAATATATATAACGCTTTTTAGATTCACTAGAAAACGTGAACCCAGATTGGAACACTTGACGAGCCTTAACATTACCTACATTTACTTCATGATTTTGAGGGGAGAACTATGTATACAACGTGTAATAACAATCTTAATAGAAATATTTCATGGAAGTACAGCGGGCTTAATATATGTCTACTTTCCACGCTATTGTAGATAATATAAAAGCTCTCTTTTTATTTAGATTTCTATTTAGTTATAAATATCAACAAGAACTTTGAAATTGTAAAAAGAATTTTTTTTTTCGTTCCATTTCAAGTGGAACATAGCTTTTTTCTATATAAATTTTTATACAACTTTTTTTCAATGTGCTTTCGCACTATTTGATTGGTTATTACCAATCGTGTCACACCTTCGATAATAGAGTAAGTAAGGTACCCTAGGTGATGTGGGCCTCAATACGTTACTCTCTGGGACACTCTTCACCGTGCTGTCGTCATACCTGACCCAGGATCCATATCCCACGTGGAAGGCGTCGGTGAAGTAATGCCCCTTGGTGGCTTCCTTCCCGTCGTGATACGTCACCGCGAATAATTTGTATTGTTTTTGTTTGGGGCCTAATTTCTTCGCGGTGTTCGGTGATAAAAATTCTGCACAAGTAAAAATTTCCACGTTGCACTTGTGTCTCATTAAGCCATTGAGACTGGAGTAGGGCAAGACAGATTGAAACTATATTCAGTATACTTACTGCCATCAATTTTCAAGTCGATAGGGAATTCCATGGTCTTCAATATTTTGGAGCAGCCATTGGAATACTTATCGAACTTGTACACGAACCATTTTAGGTGTAATATGAGGATGACGGGCAGTTCCTCTAAAGTGACTTGTTTCCAAGCCTCTATCTGTTGTCTCGTCTTGCTGCAGGTCATTCCTTCTACTTGATCCTTACCGACAAGAATCTCAAGAGCGTGTTTTACAGATTCGGCTTTCTGCAACAGATTATATTGTATTAAACATGTTATAAAATTTTATATTCCAAATTAATTCATTCAAAAGTCTTAGTACTAACTTGAACATCAAGTTGCAGTGTGAAAAACGGTTGTACATTATCCGTTGGCTGTTCTCCTGCTCTTGACACCCTAGATCGTAATTGTCCGCGAAAGATATCGGATAACGGTGTTTTTCCGAAATCTGTACACCGTGTGACAGCGCCTTTATTTTTTGGTCCCATTACCTGTAAAATAAGAACAAATAATATAATGTAATAAATAAAGGTAAAGAGAGAAATGTAAACGAATGTAATGAATGAATGTAATTCTAATTTAAAAAATACAATGGAGCAAATAATGTGTTGCTCGCGATAAATTTTGATTGATGTATTGCGATAAATAGATTTGAAGTATTTTGTACAAATATATAAGTTGTACAAATAAAAAATTTTGTAAATGTCAATAACAACTTTTCAGATGTATTCTTTATTAAATATCTTACCTGCCACTCTTCTTCATCATGGTCATTGCTGATATTTTTCGTGTCAGTTTTCGCACTGACTGCATTTTGATCGTTGCTGACCAATTTCATCAACTAAAACAAAGTAATTATCATAAGTTTTTCGAGCAATGAATACTAAGTTTTATATTTTTATAATAAATAGAACATATATATCCGTACTTCCAACATTTCGTCATTGATTCCATTTAAAAGACATGACAAGAATTCCTCTGCATCTTCCTGCCGTCCTTCCACAGAAAAGCCACCAGCAGCCGAAGTATGCTTTAACATTGTATATACATATGATGGTTCAAACGCAATGCCACTATATATATCTATGACAGTATCTTCTCCTCGTTTGTGAACTCTATCTTTCCTGGGCATACGGGCGGCCTCCGTTAATGGTGAAAACTCACGAACAAACTTGACCCTTTTAGCAAGATAAAATAATTTTACATATTAATGTGATTTTTATAAGATCTATAGAAAAACATTGTATCAGTATAAGTATTTTAATATCATTATAATTACTTACATGTTATCAATCAAGGGCGTAGCAGAATTTCTGCCTCGGTTTATAGGAAGTGGCATAGCCGTGAGAAGATTATAGAATGGTGGACAGGCGAGTAAAGCTTGTAAGATACTATTGATATAACAATAATTGCTGCGATTTGTCAATCCCCTCGGTAATAAGCTTACTGTTTGCTTATCCATTTGATAATTTGACAAAAATTCTGACAAAAGTAATATTCATTAAAAAATTTGTATTAACATTTATATATTTGGATCAATAATTTATCATTCTAAAAAATTAGATCGCCTTTTGTACTTACCACCTATTCTGTACGTATTAGGATCATCATAGCAATTCTGTAATATGCCATTCTGTAGAGTTGGTGTTTCAGATGAATCATTTTGAACCTCTGGCGTGCAAACAGGACTAGTTGATTCCTTTTGGACCGGCGCGGGCGTTTTTGGTGATTCATTCTGAATATCTATATGTACTATAGGTTTGCACGGCGAATGTGTCTCTGGCGTGCTATCTTTCCTAAAAAGACTAGCATAGGATCTGACGACTGTAGTCGCAGATGGCGTTTCAGATGTAGATGACGATGAAGTATTTGGTGTGGTTAAAGAGTCATTTGGCATGGCTGAGGAACCGTTTGGCGTTTTAGTAATAGTCTTATCTTGGGCGTCTTTTAATGCAACATTTTCTTCAATCTGCGCTTCATTTTTGTCTATCTTGACTGAGATAGATTTAGGCGAAGTTTTTACGGCATTCGTTGTGATACTGGGTACGGTCTCATCTTTAAATTTCTTGTCCGTCTCATTATTTTGGTTCACCTTGACATCATTGGTAGTATTTACATATGGCACATCAACTTTTTCCGTGCCATTACAATTCTCATTTACAGTCCATACAATATTGTGTTGGAGCTTTGCATCGACCATTTCACTGCTAGTTACGTTTTTGTTAATGGCAGTGTTTTCGTTTTTCACAGAGGATTCTGATGTAGGGGTATTTACAATAACGGTACTAACGACGTTACTTTGCAAGGAGTTACTCTCGTTTACTTGAGGTGCTGATTTATCAGAAGTGCTTTGTATATTTTTATCGGGTGATTTAACGATCGGTTGTTGCTTTGCAGGTTCTTGATTCGATTGTTGGGATGATACAGATTGTGATTGTCGCACGCATCTGTTTATCTGCGGCGGTTGATGATTCGGTTGATGATTCGGTTGGGGATAAGCCGGCTGTGCATGCGAATTGGATGAGACTGATTGCACATTTGGATGCGGATGAGGGATCGATGAATACATTGGCTGCGTGTAATAGATCTGTCCGGTAGCTACTTGTTGCGTGGAGACGGAATGATCAGGATAAATGTACATAATCGGTATCTGCGCGTGATATTGCGCCTGATCGCCCATGTATCCCGACTGTACTTCATTGGCGGGATTAAGTGTTCGATTATAATTATCTCTTCTTATACCTCTGCCTCGATTGTTGCGGCGTCCATTTTCTCTGCCGTAATTCATGTCTTGAATCTCGCCGAGATTGTATCCAGGATGGGCATATGCTATCCCAGACATAAACGGCTGTATGTGGCCATTTGCGGAAACATTATACATCGGTGCTTGCCAGTCATTACACATTTGCGTCATCATCTGTTGCGGGTAAGTGGGTGCTGGTGGCATGGCTACAAATAAAATGAAGAATTCCAACATTTTAGGAAACTTTTGTTAAAATGTAGTTTTTATTTATGCATTATATTATCTAAAATATCGATCGGCTAATATTATACTTAATCATTGTGTATTTAATAATCTATATTTTAAACATGTGTGATTACTGATTATATATTATAAAAAATTATATAAAAATGTAGGATAAAATTTATCTAATAAAATTTATAGGAATATAAATGGGATATTCACCATTATACCAATGATGTTGCTGAAGTTCGGGTACTTCTGTCACTGCGACAGAATTAACATTATTGTTGTTACCTTCTATATCTTTAGCATCCCATGGTAATTTCAAGGCTTCAGTAACGTCAGACTTAAGAATGGTAAATATCTGACGCTTATCATTGTCAGTTAAATCATTTAAATCTAAAAACTGAAGATTCATCTAAAAAAGAAAAGATATATAAATATATATAATACAGATATAAAAATATTGAATACAGATAATAAATATTATTAGAAATTGCTAGACTCCTATATAACGCGTACTCGTATAATGCGATTTTCTACAATAATTGCGACAATCCTCACTATAAATTACCCTTATACTACAAGGTAAAAAAAAAAAAATCTGTTATTTGCAGTTCAACGCAGTTGTCGAGATAGTAATTTAAGAGCTATTTTAAATTTTTGTGTGATCTCCCACGAAACATAGAAGGCCGTATCCATGTTATGTTTTACTGATACTCGTAATAAAGAACTGTCCGTTATTTGAAGGGCTTCTCGACACGTTTAACAATCCAGAATTATTATTTCAAGCCAGATAAACATATTTTATTATGTTGAAAACCTACTGACATTGTAAACGTGTTTTTCTTAAAACTGAATTTTTCTGCAAAGGCCGTGGCCGGTTTTCCTATGGTAGGGCCCCCAGCAATATCGGACTGATTTTCACACACAAGGTACCCCATGACCCAACACTAAATTACCCATCATGCCAGCTTCTAGAACCACGTGGTTTTCGGAGTAATGACGTCAAGCTAAAAAATCGAAAAGAATTTTTTTCTCCGAAACGGGAAAAGCTATAATCTTAAAAAAAATATGGAAAGTAGGATACCTTAGGAAGATTCAAACAAGTATGGTTTAATTTGATTCCGACACCTATAAAATGTCCGAAAAAATTATTTTAATTTTTGAAGAGCAATTTTTTTAATACCTTGTAGAGGTACCACCATCATATTTCACATGCAACATCACTACTTATCTATATATAATATATATTTTACTTGAAATTATCATGGCGGTACATGGTTAAAAACACAAAAAAAAAAAAAAAAAAAAAAACCTATTTTACACTTGCCGGCTTCAACTACAGTGCACTGTATTTGAAGCCGGCAAGTGTAAAATAGGAATATTTTTGTTTTTTTTTGTGTTTTTAACCATGTTATACCGCCATGATCATCTCACGTAAAATATATATTATACATAGATAGGTAGTAATGTTGCATGTAAAATATGATGGTGGTACCTCTACAGGGTATTAAAAAAATTGCTTTTCAAAAATTAAAATGATTTTTTCGGATACCTTATAGGTGTCGGAATCAAATTAAACCATACTTGTTTGAATCTTCCTAAGGTATCCTACTTTCCATATTTTTTTTAAGATTATAGTTTTTCCCGTTCCGGAGAAAAAAATTCTTTTCAATTCTTGAGCTTGACGTCATAGCTCCGGAATCACGTGGTTCTAGAAGCTGGCATGATGGGTAATTAAGTGTTGGGTCATGAGGACCATGAGGTATCTTGTGTGAGAAAATCAGCCCGATATCGCTGGGGGTATCCTTATATCATAGGAAAACCGGCCGCGGCCTTTACCGTGACGATTTCTCAAGAACGATAATTGATATCAGGATAATTCTTTTTCTTTAAACTTTTTGTAATCGAATTCTCTACAAGCTAAATCTGGATATTGTTATAAAAATTTTTTTCTAAAAAATACGTTAAAAGGTTGATAAATTTCAAATAAATCTGTTTTTACAACTATTTTGTAAATAAACTTTTCTTGTGTGTTTCATAGGTTCAATTGAGCGATAAGGCATTAAGGAGAAAAGTGCTGTTTGTGCCACATCTCAAATTTCGTGATTGAATCGCAAAACTGTAGCAACAAAATCTTTTTTTTTACTTTATATTTCTTAATACAAAAGTTTTGCAACGTTCAGCGTCGCGTTTTCATCCTAAATGCAGGAGAAACTATATTATTAACCTGGGAACGGTCACTTGTGGGGTGATTTTTACACCCCCAGTATTGAAAAAATGTTATATAATTTTAATGCTTCTTCCGTTTTTTAAATACTTTTTTGGTTTCTCCTTACTTGTTTCTCAGAAAATATTGAGTAAATCTATATACATACTGTCTTCAAATACTAATAAATTATAAACCAATAAAAATAATGCAATATATAATTACAATAATAACAATGACTTTTATTAGGTGTAAAAATCATCCAAGGTGACCGTGCAAAAAATAAGGTAACCGTTTCCAGGTTAAGAAGTAAATTTATCTATATTTGTAGTAATTACGAATTTGTAGCAAGCAATTTTTCGTACCTATCTTTTCTCGCGTTCAAAGCTCTCGTCTCTTCTTAACCCTTAAATGCGCAATTTTTCATAGCATTCTGAGTATTTCTTAGATAAATAAGACCCTTCTGGGCCTTTCCATCCAGAAGGGAAAGAAAGACCAAAAGGAGGTCTTTTATAGATGTGCAAAGCCGCTTGTTTTCAGTGCAAACTTCATGAGAGAGAGTACACAGAGCAACGAAAAGTTGCTTTGCATACAGCAAAGCTACGCACTTAAGAGGGTTAAGTATTATTCTAAATAATCTAAATTATCATCTTTCAATTTTTATTACGTTTTTGTTTCGACAATTGTACAAGTTAAACATTTATTTTTATCGTTCAATATTTTTCTTTGTTATACATAGGAAATATGTCTACCATACAATAACTAATAAAAATAGAATATGAGAGTTAAATTAAAAAAAATATATTAAGAGAAGAGTTTAACATAGAATAAATATAAACTTTTCCGGTCATTGAGCGTGATCTTATGTGATGTGTAATAATAATTTTCTTTAAATTTCGTACATTTTGCTTTTATAAGTGGATAAATAACTAAGAACTCTCGATAATAAAATTAACAAGTAAAAGATAGGTTTTAAGAGTCAACGCAGTTAACAGCGTATAAGTTAACGTTATAATAATCTTTAATTACTAATAAGGTATATAATTATAAATTGGACGTTTCGACTCCGCTTTGAGTCATCATAAAAATAATTGTTAACTTATTTTATCGCATCGCTGATGATGGCTCAAAGCGGAGTCGAAACGTTTGATTTATAATTATGTACCTTATTAGTAATTAAGGATTATTATAACTTACGCACTGTTAACTGCGTTGACTCCCAAAGCCTATCTTTTATTTAACTTGTTAAGTTTGCTTTTATGCTTAGAGCCACGTGCAATTATATTTCATCCTGAAACGTAAGTTTTATGTTTCTAAGCTAGAAATATATATTCACGATATTATAAGTTGTGATATACAATTTGATATTAACGTCGATGATTAAAAATACACGAAACGCACTTATAAACCTGCAAGAAATTTATTTATCGCAAAATATTCCAGTCATAATTCAAACCTGAACTTTTCTGCTCCGGGACGAGCAGTTATCAATTCATCGACGCTTGTGCTGATATTTCTCGTAAAAAAAAACAACACTAAGAAAAATACCATTTTTTAGTCAACGTTAAAAGTACGTTTGAATAAATAAATAAAAACTGTTGAAAGTTTATTCACGAAGGTACACTGGTTACGTTCGACAAATAACATAATTTTGTAATAATATGATTTTCTGCTAAATACCTTTCAGCATAGATTGACTAAAAGAATCATTATTCTTTTTCCTACTTATGTTAAAAGCACGCTCGATGAAGCGTAGCGTGTTACAAAGCACAAGCAAGAATGTGACCGTAGCAAACTGGCTCCAAATGCAGCCATCTTATGTGGCGTCCCAGAAGCAAGTTGTAAATCAGATAATACTTGAATAAAACGATTTTTCATTAAATCCTGCATTATACAGTTGCAAGCGGCTGGCTGTCGGGACGAGTTAACCAGGAATTTCCGGATTATTTCTAAATTGAACATTCTCGAAAATGAATTTTGCGAAGGCGTTGTTAAGAGGAGCACGTGGAAGCGCTTAGAACGAAATTTTTGTCAATTTAACTATGCCTGAGCGCAAGACGATTCCGCCTATCGATCACATCGTGAAACAACGCGAGGGATGCGTTAAAACGACGAGATATTAACGGGAAATGCACGCCGAATTGAACCCGGGCGACGCGGCAACCTAACCTTAACGGCGCGCACGGCCGCGCGAAAAGCATGCACTTTTGCGTATTGTCGCGCTTACGGGTTAGCCACGGTGTCTTACCTCGTTTCGAGTGTCCATCCTCACTACCGCAATTGGTACAAAACATTAAAAATAGCACGGATCGTGGGGCTTGGAGCTCCGGCGATCGGTATTCGGCGACGAGCACAGGTTCGTCGACGCCACACGAGATATTTTTCACCGTTTCGTTATGGCGGCGCGGCACTATTTCGCGCGGTCGCGTAGTACAACGGCTGTACGAAAATAACGAAACTGCTGTCGATCGCACTTCGTCGCGGGGCAATTAAAATAAAATAAAAAAAAACGATTCGGGCCGATTACGAGACGCGCGTGTTCATGCCCCGGCGGTCACATGCAGTGTGAAAACGAGCATGAGCATGAGCCATGAACGGTTTCATACAGCAAGTAGCAACCAGCAACTGCTAGAATGATGGTAAGACTGCGGGTGCGGACTGCGGACTGGCACGACTGCTAGGCAGTGCTAGGACTGCTAGGTACTAGTGCCAGAGAGAAAACCGCGTAAACCAATCAGAAGCGCTTCGTATTTTCTACAATCTACATTCTCTACAGGCACGGAAAGTCGGACTTTCCGTAGAGGTGTTGTGAAAAGATTATTTTCGCGTTGAATTTTTTATAAAAAGTGAAGTTTGAGGTAATGAGAAAAAATTTACCCATATGCAAAATGCAACAGTTTTGTTATATATAATTATGTATGGGCAAATTTCTCTCATTACCTCAAACTTTACTTTTTATAAAGAATGCAATGCGAAAATGATCTTTTTAATCATTTTTAAATTCTTTTTTTAATATATTTTTTATATATTTTTATATAAAAATTTTTACCGGGTTTTATTTGTTATTATCCCGTAGAAAGTAATCGCAATCTAAACTTACAAAAGTTTATAAAATTTGACACTTTTTGTGACTTTTTAATACAAAAGAATAACGTTCCCGATATCTCAACTTCTCCATAGGAAAACAGAGAACCTACGAGACTGATTGATTTTATAGGATTGGAATATGGGACGATCAAAAATAATTATATTAAGGTTATACGACCGTACATTTTCTTATTACGTTATTCGAATCATAGAAAATTTGAAAGGATATAAATAAATAAAATATATAATTGTCAAGATTGGTAAATTGCATATAATTAATACATATTCTTTTTAGAATTGGATCTGACTTACTGTTGTCTCATAGACGACGAAGGATTTTCGTATCTCGAGGGCCGGTATTCATAGTCGGATCTTATATTTAAGACCGTTTTAAGTACAATCTTAAGATGCCATGAACCAATCACAGAGCCGTATTAGCATCTTAAGACATTACTTAAGGGGTTAGGCCACTGTAGCGCGCATAAAATCACGTGCATTTTTAACATTTTTTTTTGTAGAAAAAAATAATTTATTAATAAACGCAATTACAGTGCTGTTAAATGTCATTAAAAAAGTATCTAAAAAATTTTTTTTCGAATTTTTTTGGTCATATAATGGTCGACTACAGGCAATTGATCGCTTGGCGTCTTTTAAATTGGCGTGACAAATAACTTCGACAATTTTCATCCGATTGACTTCAAATTTTGATATGATTTGTCTAATTACATTTCGCAGAGAAGTACGTAGGATATTTTCGATTAATTAAAAACTTTTAATTTTACGAGCAGTTTTATACGAAATTTTTCACTACAAATTTTATTTTTTACTTCAAATGTCTACCATTTTTGAAAAAATCAATATTTCGAAAATATCCTACGTACTTCTCTGCGAAATGTAATTAGACAAATCATATCAAAATTTGAAGTCAATCGGATGAAAATTGTCGAAGTTATTTGTCACGCCAATTTGAAAGACGCCAAGCGATCAATTGCCTGTAGTCGACCATTATATGACAAAAAAAATTCGAAAAAAATTTTTTTAGATACTTTTTTAATGACTTTTAACAGCACTGTAATTGCTTTTATTAATAAATTATTTTTTTCTACAAAAAAAAAATGTTAAAAATTTATGCGCGCTACAGTGGCCTAACTTCTTAAGACAGTCTCGAAATAAGATCCGACTGAATGAACTATGAATTCCAGCCGAAGAGCTGAACAGTTTAGAAAATTTAAACCTTAATTATACAAATATACAAACTCAACTTCTTTGCAAAATATTGCAGAAAATTCAATGGATGCGTGAATTACATTTGGAACCTGTATACGATGCAATTATTTATTGCAATGTCATCTGGTGTGTGTGTATTAAAGTTGTATATTTTATCTCTCTCTCTCTAGTCGTTGTTCGTTGCCGAACGTGACTTTCTCATGACGATTCATGCGGGAAGTTTTCTTGGGGTATTATTTACGCAGTAGGGGCCCCCCTCTTTTCTGCGGGGTATTGGGGGGGGGGGGGGGTCACATAACAGTTGTCAGTTGCTATGTGTGGACCAACAGCTTAACGTCTCTTCCGAAAGACGGAGCCCAGTTTCTCCGCATGAGAATCCCCTCTTTATTTCTCATACGGGGGGTGCAGTTTGAAATTAAAATTTTCTGTGACCAAGTGGATTCGAACCCGGCTTCCCGTGGTTACGAGTCTGGCGCTCTACCACTAGACCACACTGCCACCCAGAGATTTTACCTTTGCAGGATGAAATACTGCTAGAAATATTAAAATACTTAGATTTTTTTTTTTTTTATAACGTTACGCCGCATGAATCAAGTAAATAAGTGCTTCAATAATTTAACACGAGACCCTGAACTCTATACACGTTTGAACATACGATATGTATATCATAGACACGATATACTTTCTTACTTTACGTATAATTATAAATATTTGAAGCGGTTATATAGATCTTACACAAAACATATTTCATGTTACGGGTTTCGTGACATTTCTTGATAATTGCGGCAAGCGTTTAACGCACTTAAGATTAAGAGACTGCCATACTATCAATAATATTGCATTACTAAATATTTGAAAGATATAAAAAAATTTGAAAGGTACATATAAATAAATAAAATATATAATTGTCAAGATTGGTAAATTGCATATAATTAATACATATTTTTTTTAGAATTGGATCTGACTTACTGTTGTCTCATAGACGACGAAGGATTTTCGTATCTCGAGGAGCTGAACAGTTTGGAAAATTTAAACCTTAGTGGTACAAGTATACAAACTCAACGTCTTTGCAAAATATTGCAGAAAAATCAATGGATGCGTGAATTACATTTGGCACCTGTATACGATCATATAATAGACCTAGACGTAGTTGCGATAGAGTTGGGAAAAGCGTGTCCGGACCTTGAAGCAATAAATTTAAGGAACACAAGAAATTTTACATTGCAGGATATTAGCGCCCTCGCTATAACTGTAAGAATTTACGAAAAGTGATTTATCAAAATGATTGGTGAGTGTGTGCTTTTTAATTTTCTTTTAAAATACATACGTTATTGTATTTGGCGCATTGCCTTGTATAAAATTGCATATAGCTTTCTGTAGTGAATTTCGCTCTTTAGTTCGATTCTATATCACATTATAGTTGCATGGTTAAACTCGCTTGCATTCTTAGTATCAATTAGCATAGATTTAGCTTAGATTTAGGGCTCAGACACAATGCGAGGAATAAGGAACAAGGAATAGATATTAATAGTCGCATCTTTTTTCAATGCACGTCTATTGAAGAAGGATGCGACTATGAATTCTATTCCTTGTTCCTTATTCCTCGCATTGTGTCTAAGCTTTTAGTTTCTATTATTTACGCGAGACATCGGTGGATCGCGATCGATACTGATTATATCATGTGCTACTCTCTAATCGATGCTGCTATCGTTCGTCCACCGACGGGAGCATTTACAATAACTCATTGTGAGTGAAACTTTAAATATATGAAACTTACAATATAACTGACGATGGCAAATAATTTTTGCATTTTTGTACTTTATACATCAAAACCTTTCAAACAAACTACAGCTCTTCTGCAATCGCAATCGTAACTTGCGCTAAGTCTTGTTAGGAAAATTTGAAAATATCAAGCTTAATCAAATATTTTCACAGAGATATCATTTTTGTTTAGGGATGTGGAACACCGGACTGTTCGTCTGTGTTGCGGATCTTGGTACCAGACGAACGAGTTGCATGGTTCTTTAAATACTAGAACACTTCCAGTGAGACCAAACATGAATACCAGAGAAATCTGCCGTATTCTTGCGCATAAGATTAGATGCACAAATCCTCAGGACTATGGACTCTTCAAATTGATGCACGGGGAAGGTGAGCACATGAATTAATGTAAAAATTAATATGAGAAGTATTATAAAATAAATTATATTATATCTTTTCTCTTTAATATAAAATATTATAAAAAGATTTTGTGCAATAGTAGAATTGATAAATAATCAAATAGACATGCTTCTTGATTGTTTTCATTTTAACTATTGACAATTATTTTTGCTTACATATATGTTAGCAAAAATTTACATTTTTAATTGTTACATTTCTATTTTTATAACGCTCGTTATTATTTTTATAATGTTAACTTTATAAAAATATAATTATTACAGTAATTTAAAATAGTAATATCTAGTACTTATTATACCTACTAATCATTGATATCAATGAAACATTAATTACGTAATATTGCATATCGTATGATTTTTAAAATTATAATATATTCAGTGATTTATAATTACTAAATTTGTATTTTTTGCCGGAAATTGTTGTAGAAACGTTGCTCGGAGATCATGAATGCCCACAGGAGCTCTCTCACTGCCTTTTCGCCTACAAGCGGATCGACGCCAAGATAGCATAGCCCAATACCAGTTATTAAGAGAGAATAGCAAAGTATTCTACTAATCTAAAATTAACTTCTAGACACCTCTGTCATGAGTCGATCTCGCGCTTTTTTAAAGATATAAGTATCATATCTTGAAAATACATGAAAAATTTATTGGAAAATATATTTTTTCTACAAAAACATTTCTTTTAAGATTTTTGATATTGAGTCACTTAGTATTGTCTACATATAATTCAAGGATTTTTATTAGAAGTATCTCGATAGAAATCCTCTTGACACTGCCATTTTTACAAAGCATTTGTCATAAACAATTAAATGTGGATAAACGAGAATTTTTATCACTCGTGCAAGTAATGTGGGTACTTAACTGCAAAGAAAAATAAACCTGAATTAAATGGTTGTTAGAGAAGAAGAAAAGATATAAGTAAGTTTTGTAAAAATTTTTTAATTGATATGAAGTGATCTTAAACGTAACATGCAATGTACAATTGTTGATTTCTTATATTTTAACCCTCAGCGGATAAATGGAGTTTAATTATTTGGATTCTAGAATATTAAAATTATTAGTAGAATATTCAAGATGCATACAAAGTATAATAGGTAGTAAGTATAAAATTTTCTTATAATTTAATATTTATATATAATAAATAAATAATATGTGTCTTATTCTACTCTTTAAGTCAATCTTTTAATTCTCTAATTTTCTAATCTCGACAATTTCTTTAACAAGGTGTCGTGTAAGCATCAGCAAGCTAATACCAAAAACTTAATAAAATGTATATTTGTGCAATTTTTCTAATATCCTAATTTTAATATCTCTTTATTTAACGAAATTTTATACAGTTTACGACTCCTACTGAGGGTTAATATATTTAATTAGCAAGTACAATTAAAAATTGCGTGCGATATTATTCGCGACCTATAATAAGTAGGTATATCCACTCACCGATCGACTCGACCACTGATTAAATTGCATCGAGTGTAAAGCCAAGAAAGAAAAATGTACAGCTATAATGTACATGTGTGTGCGATTAACGATAATCTCGAAACGCGTATACATTTTCAATTGCACGCAAGATATATGCACGTGCGCGTGCGCGTGCGCATATGCACGACACATATATGTATACACAATAATTATATATACACACACACACATATACGATGTATCGTGAAAAGTCGTATTGTATGTATTTACTCAGTATTCAATGTCTTGTGGACGTCTGTAATAAAGAAAGGGAGGACGCTGCTATTTGGAAGCGAACCTGTCTTGAAAGAATAAGATATAGCTATAAGTCCAGAGAACGCCTAGAGAAAAGAAGTAATAAATTTATTTTATTATTAGTTTATAAATGAAAAAACTTTTATTTTACTAATTGGATAGGATTGTTATTATTGTTTATTTATTCAAGATTATGTAAATGAAGCGATTATGATTTTTTCTGTTTTATTGATTTATACACGTTTCGTATGAAACTAAAAGGTTATTGTAAGAAACTCATATTAATGAAAACCTGTTTAAGATTTTTTATTTTAAAAATACAAACAATTTTTCTGCTCACTTTAGCATTATCCAAAAATCTGCAGATTTAATCAATGAAGAAAAATAATGCGGAAAGTTTTTTGTTAATTGTTTATATTTTCCATCTTAATCATCACTGAAAATTCGCTCTTTTTTTTTATATTAATATTTTATTTGAATTTATTTTTTATTGATGTACCATCTTTTAGAACTTTTTTCTATAAATAATTATATAGAAAAAAAATCAAATTTAAAAATTAATGTAATATTGCTACAAAAATTTTGTTTTTGAATTAATGAATGTACTTACAATATAATAATATGTATATTGACACATACAGGGTGAATTTTATTTCGTGAACCAGTCTTTTACCATCAAAGGCGAGATACCGACCGTACTTGTAACTAACTTATCGGCTGTGGTGTACGTTGGGCCGCGCGAACCGAAGTCCCTTTGAATTCAAGCGCCTTAAGAACTATAAATCGCATTACGGGCAATATGTAGTACGCTCGAAGCTACATTTACTTAATAAATTAAAGCGGGAAAATACATATTCTTATAAATAAAATAATTGCATGGCTCTATTTCTCTATAAGAATAAATATTTTACCGCATATTTTTTTGCGTATGAAAATGATTGCTTAAAAATTTACCTGATTTGACGCTTTTTGACGTTTTTTTCATTTAATGCAATATAATCTCATTTTAAAATTATTGATTGTTGCGTACATACGAGTATATGAGTGTTGATTTGATACTAATTCTTTTTCTGTACACATAAATCGCGGGTTAATCCCAAGTCTCTCAAATATGATTTTGTTACACTTCTTTTTAACATGCAGATATATGCTCGCACTGGCATTCATCGGGAAAGCGGCTTCGCTGTTCTTCTTCTTCTTAGCATGGTGGACGTATGTTCCACCAAGCACTAGAGGCATCGACCAAAATTCTCGGCAGCAAACGACGGCTACTTTAATGCTAAGTGATACTTCACAAGATGTTGAAATAGTACCAACTACAATAGCGTAATCTTGGATTATTTCGTTTCTTTTTTTAGGAAGTCATTCTTTTAGAACTGCTATTTTATAGAAACAGTAGAAATAACTGCGGTTTATACACGGATAGACAAATGTTCCAACTTTTTATGCGGTAAAGTCCACAAAACTGAGAACTAGAATGACTTAAGTTATAACGAGAATATCGTCGCAAATACATAAACAGATATCAAGCTAGGATAAATTATGTATATGTCAAGTGTGAACAAGAGTTTTCACGAAAATCCTTTTTGCACGCTAGAAAGTTAAGCTTTTGATAGCCCTATAGCCGAACGTAGCTCGGAAACTATAGGTATATTCGGAAGTCAATCAAGGGATGTTAAAACATGTCCGGACAGTTGTGCCAAAGAGCCTATAACACTCGATTTTCTTTCGAAACCTTTTATATAATGGACAAGTCTCGGTGCGATAAATCTATAAGCACGGACCAAAATATTCAGTTTGCGCAGCTCCAACTTCCGAGCTCTAACACATATTTTTATAACCCTATTAGATTAGATTCGCTGACTGTCAATTAAAGATTAATCAATTGCATTTCCTATAATGATAAATATCGATAGTATTGTACTTTATATACCCAAAAATGCGACTTACATAAATTTCGAAGGTGGTTTTATCATGTATCAACCTTGGTGGTTGTCGTATGCTATATTACCGATTTGATATTACACTTTTTGCGCCGTTTTTGCTGTAATTATTTTTATTAAACGGAAAACGCCCACTATGCCTAGAGCGCCTGGAGCACGTATTTATATATGTCATCAATAAAAAAACTAATGAAATATGTTACACTTTGATCTTTATCTCTTCAAATATGAGATTTCTCACATCTTCCTCAACTATAGAATATATCTCTGAAAGCAAACCTTATAATTCTGTTTCAAAATTCAAAAATATTGTCAAAATACTTATATTAAAACTGCATATTTTAGAAATATGGTAATTATTATTTAAAAAATCTGAGCTATTTTACAGATCAAATAAATGTTAACCATCAACAACAACAACTGATAAATCAGGAAATGAATTTGACACACGTCGCTCAATACTTCCATGCAGTTGTCGATGTTAACAATATGTGGTCTCTTATGTTAGAAATAAGCTGTTTTATTGGTATGATATTATTATCAGAGAGAAGCCTGAGTGGTCATGGGCGCGATTTAGCTGTTACTTTATTTTGAAATGCCTCTATTGTCCATAAAATATATACATTAAATTACGTAGCCGATGTCTGAATCCCGTAGGTAATGTCCACGATCAGGGATCATCAGATGCATCATAAAGTAGAGGTGAGATTACATTATTGGCAAAGATAATATATTGCGTCAGAGTGAAGAGGTATTCCAACGGAAACGGAAGTTGTCAACATTAAAATAGAAAATTATAAATTATCTTTTTAGAAATATTAAGTGGAACCCTTCAATTTCTTTGTATACTACGCGATGAATAGAATTCACTTGTCTGATAAGGTACGATTTAACTTTATCAGATGATTATTTGACAATAATCGCGAAAAATGAATAAGCAATATTATCTTTTTATAAGGCTGTTCTGCTTTTATTGAATATTGTGCAATTAAATGCATTTTGGCTAAACTTGACTTCGCATTTTTTCAGTTTATATATATATATATATATATATATATATACACCTATTATATTAAATTGGTTATATATTATTTCGAGATTTAATTAAAATTTTATCCGGTAAAAGCAGATTAACTTGTAGAGGCCCTCCACCACCCCCGCCAACGTTAATCAACGGTCCTCTTTTCTTTGAAAATGTGTGCTTTTTGTATTATTTATTATTTATTCTCGTTATAAAATTTTCAATAAATAACAATATGTATAATTACACAATTTATTTGTTACAATTTATAATTTACAATATATTTTACATCAAAAAGTGGAAAATCTATACCAAACTGTAAAATACATTACAAAGAATTTGTTTACGAAATATGCATACATTTATATTATAAATACACACATTTGAGTTTTTTTTACTGATGCCAGATTACACGAAGATGTTCGACATAAATATGATAATATAAAAATTCACTATTTTAGATTAGGTATGTAACTTATAAATATTTCTATTTAAAACGATTAATTTTTTATTATTAAATTTTTTATTATTAAAGTCAACAATCAAGTAAAAAGCTCCTATCTTTTAAGGTCTTATATTTATTTTGAGCTTTAAAAAATTGCGAGAAGTAAAAAAAATTAAGTTACTACTGTGTTCATGGAAGGAATAATTGATTCAACGATTTGATCAGAGCAAAGTCTTTCCGCCGGGCCGTCAGTTGCCGACGTAGAGAAGAACGATTCTCAAAATGGAAAGTGAGCTTAACATACCCTCTCTCTCTCTAATTTGTCAAGCTTTATGAAATCATGAATATAAAGAAAAAAAAATTAGATAAGCAACCCGTTAAACGTCGAAGGCCTCGCTGCAGGAAAGAATAAATCCCAGATCTTCCGGATTGCTCCCGATAACGGTCATTTCGGCAGCGAGTTAACGACAATCGTTTTCCAAATTATTGTGTCCCGTATATATTTATACTATTGAAATATTCTTCCATTATATTATATAAAATACATTTCTTTCTTATAATTAAAATATATATCTATTACGATATATATTTCTCTTATTAAAAAAATTATATGGATGGAATAATTGTTATCGAGGAGTAGTTACAAACAAGTATATTTAATAACAAAACGCATAAGACATATGCATTCGATAATTAATATTGATATTAGGGTCGGTAGAATCTAGTCCCTGGAAATGGTTTCCTAATGAGAAACCTAAAATATTAAATAATAAAATATAGTCGTTTGTAACTACATTACCTCAAAGATGTATCATGATTGTATCATAGGTTTTATTTTTTTTAAACCTATTTTTTATTTCTCCCTTTTTTATTTTTCTTTTTTTCTTTCTATTTTATAAACATAATTAGTTATTTTATCCAACTTTACTGTCTTTTTATCAGCAAAACAGAAGCATGACTGATATTAGCGTTAATGGAAGAATATGTAATGAGAAGAATAAAATTTTCTCTTATAATGTTTTAATTAATTTTGCAAATCGACGTCGCTCACTTGTGCTGAAATCACTGCTTCCAAGGATCCGAGATATAAAAAAACCAGAAATTAATTCAGGTGCTGCAACAGGGGTCTTCGATCTTCAACGGGGCACTGAATTAATAATCCTCCACGTTGAAAATTGCTATGACTTCCCGTCGGTATACGAACGTGTATTTCTTAACGTTCACCTGACGCGAGGGACAGCTATAAAGGCCGACATCGCATTCAAGAACGGGAAAACGCGGTCTTCAACATCGTGAAGTATAATCGAATATTTAATGTGATTAAGGTAAAAGTTATGAATAAAATAAAAAAATATAATTTTCCGTTTCGCGTATTATTCCATTTAATAACAAATTACGATAATTTCAAGTCACGAATTCCGTAATAATTTTGAAAAAAATGTACTCGTAATTTCATAATATTAAATTTCAAGATATCAAATTTCGCGAGCGAGGAGCTATTATTTGATTGTTGACTCAGCATTCGAACCTTCATGTCTTCACATTTATACATATAAAATTTACAATAATTGGCGATAATCTTTAAATGCAAAATTTTGAACAAAGAATAAAAACCTTTGAATATTCAAAAAAATTATAAAAATAGTAAAAACGCAATGATTAACGCGCTAATTTAGCAAATTTGTATTATTGTACGTCTTCTGTCGATTTCGTGATATATCCGGCATTAGTATCACAGAATTTCACTTTTATTACAATCCTTCTTACGAATTTTCATTGCAATAATTATATTATAATTAATATTATATAAAAATATTAAGTAACATTATATAATATTACACAAATATAATATACTCTAGAATTACATACCTTGTAATAAACTAAAAATTTATTACATAATTAGAGTAATATGACAATTGAAATATTATATAATGTTACACTACTTAATATACTTAATTTAAATATAATAAATTTGAATATTAATCACATAATTATTTTATATAACTAATCCTTCCGTGTCCCTACCTACCCGAACTTTTATGTCAATATATTTCCTACCTATTTATGTTCCTATATGCTCCCTCATATTCCTACCTAACCATATGCCTATTTACCTAACGCATCATATTCCTACCCACCCGTATTTATTAGTTTATATTTAAATTTTATTTATTTATTTAGTTTATTTAAGTTTATTAGTGTTAATTAATCGCGACCGCTATTACCCGAAATTATAGGGAAGGGTGTAAATTTAAGATTTAAATTGTAAAATTTTAAAAGTAAGTTTAAGAGATTTTAAGTTAGCGATTAAAAAATTGTGATTAAATTAGAGACGTCATCTTATTATACCGTCTCAGATAACATGATGCACATATTATGTGCAAAATTATGTTACCTGCATGCACGTTGTACATTACATTGGTGGTGTTGAACACCAACCTACCTTGTGTCTTCTTCTATCTTCTGGTCAGTTTCACAACTCACCTTCTCCTGGCCAAATCCATTCTAGCGACATAGCCAGAGACAGGAAGGAGAAATACTCCTTCAATTGCCGGCTGATCATAGCCGGCAGATGAGTGTAATGGTTTTACGCTCTTTCTTACGATGCGCGAAACACGACCGCGTCGCAAAGAGCCATTTGTAATAATAAAATTTAATTAATTAATTATAAAATCACTATAATGACTAAAATCTACTTAATATCTTATGCACTATAATTCAAACACTTGATAACATTCTCAATTAAGAATAAAAATAGGAATATTAATAAATCAGGATCTTTTAATCTTGACAAAAGACTTTCAATCAACCGTATATATCCGAATAAATTCGATTACTTCTCGCGAGTGATAGGAACTTTAAACTTTGATAAGTATGCAGGACTTTAATAACAATGCGAAGAAAATAAGTGAAAATTAAACGCAAACATTAATTTATATTTACATTTTACAGATCAATGATATAGATCAATGTTGTGTACAACTCTGTATTACTGCGCATCATACCGGTAAGTGCATTCAATTATATCCTATCTTAATCTAAAGGTAATGAATTTATAAAATTATACGGAACATAAATAAGACATAAATGTGAACATAATATGAGGAAAACCGGAAATAAAAAACAGTATTCTTTCTTAACAATTATTAATATATAGAAATTCAAATTTGCAACAATAATAGAAACAGAATTTAATAATGCTTTTTAAGTAAAGCGATTAACTTATTAAAGACGGTGTTTTATAGGTATATTGTACAATCTACAATGTCGAACAGTTAGCCCTTGCTATTATGTA